>PVHX01013312.1:0-48252 GCA_004024805.1 Geosciurus inauris
GGTTGTATCATACTAGCAGTCAATTCTCCCCATCACTCTGCAGAAGAGGGCATTAGACGAGGCCCCACAGGTTCCCTCCAAGCTCTAGAGTTCTATTCTGTTAGGCTCAACTCTTTCTGGGAAAGGGGTTGACATAAGGATCTGCCACAAAGGTACACCACTTCCCTGACTTGCCCCTACATCTATGGCAAGGAGATGAATTTCCCGATCTTCATATTTACATCAGTAGCACAGTTAACTATCATTACCATTTCTCTGCATCTACCATGTTGAGAAAAGGTTAAGGCCTCTGGAGATGAGTCATTTTATGCAGCAGCTATGGTGTTGGTTTCTAGCTTCCAACAGACACCATATAAGAAATAACAGTAGCAATAAAAACTACCATTTGCAGAGCTTCTACTACGGTTTTACATTATACTTAAGGGCTTCACATTCTTTATTTTATTTCATCCTCAGAGGACCCTATGATGTAAGTGTTTTTATTCTCATTTTATCAAGGATGAAACTGAGATGTAGAGATAATGTAATTTGCCCAAAGCATTTCTCTGTTTCTTCTGACTGTTAGGAAGCTCAAGGTCAAATCTGGTCAAAGACAAGTCTGTATTCCTGACTCCATATTTCCCCCCTCTAGCCCTTACTTTCTTATTTTATTTCTCCCCACTTTATAAGTTCTTCATTTTCCTATAGTTTTAAAGCAACTTTAGATCCTAATAGGGAAAAAGAAAACTAGAAATAAATGAGTGAGTGACAGTCAGGCAGTGGTAGAGACAAGATGAGAATTCAGGCCCCAGGTGCTTTAGTCACCTGCCATGTCTCATGTTTTCCTGCTTCAGAGTGAACTGTTTTCTTGGGAGATGTGAAGTCACTGGAGGCCAATGGAGACTCCTAGTCTGAAAATATCACAAGCCTCTAGGTTCTAGCTGAGGGTCAGGTGGGGATAGGGGTGTTCAAAGATGGAACTTAGATCTGGAATCTTCCTGAAGAAGAGCTTAGCTCTTTTGGAGAGAGTTTCAGAGACCCAAGAACAAGGTCCTCCAAGAAGCAAACCAAGAGCAGCTCCTGGCTTTGAGTGGAGGCAACCTTCCAAGAAACTGAAATGTTCTAGCATCTCTTTAGGAACACAGCCAGGGCCTTCTGAGGCCTTGAGCTAAAAGATAGCATCATGTCTCCTTAAAACACAAGAAGAGCTGGGTTTGATGATGCGTGCCTATAATCCCAACCACTCAGGAAGCTGAGGCAGGAGGATTGCAAGTTCAAGTCCAGTCTTGCAAACTTAGTGAGACCCCTATCTTTAAAAAAATAACCATAACTAGAAAAAGAACCAAAAGCTTCAAAAGGGATCTGGGAACAAAAAAAGAGATCAACAATCTATATCATCTTTAAGAGTTGGCAAGAAACAACAGTTGCAAAAATATAAAAGAGCAAAGGATCCCTTTATACTATGTAAAAATTTGGAACAAGCTTAAGGAAGTCAAGTGAAACTATAAGTTCTAACTGGGAGAAAACAAAATTCTAACTAAATGAAAACCAAATGCCTATACCATGGTGGGCACTGGGCTGAGAGTTCCAGATTTCTTCCCTCATTTAATTAGAATGACACCCCTCTGAGTGGGCCCTATTTTGCCTGAGGGTTAAGAGGGAGTAAGGCTCTGGGTGGTTAAATAACTTGGACAAGATAGCAGGTGGCAGGCTGGAACTCAGGCCCAGCAACCGTCCACCTGTGAAGCCCAGCTGTCCCCATCCAACTACACCATCCGGAAGTGATCCCTCCAGTTCTCCCCTGATCCACCCAATAGCAGACAGATATTGCAAATGGACCCAAACCCACATGTCAACTAGTCTCCTTTTAGAACTTAGAAAAGTAATCCAAAGCTCACAGGGAAACTAAATGCATGGGAACTCACAAAAAGAAATCACTAACAAAATAAGCATTGGTAGAAGAACCAGACCTACTAAAAGTTGGACCATATCACAAAGCAACAACAGTAAAAATTTGCAACACTCAGAGTAAACATAAATTTTCATAAGAGCCAAAGGTCCATAAAATAATTTACTATATAGTCAAGGAAGCATCAAAACTAACTGGGATACTTATTTAATGGCTATTTTATATAATTGGATCACAACTTTATAAATTTATATAAAATAATTTCGATTACTCCTAGAATGATATGAAAAAACAAATCCCAAATGCATTCAACAGTAAAATTATCAAAAAAGTCATAGAAATAACATAATTAAAACAGTATTTAATCATAATTGTAGATGGATATTTATCTGATAAATAGCAAATAGTGTAACTTTCAAAAGAACAAAAAGAAAATGAACTAACAACTTGTCTTCGAGAAAATCTGTCTCACTTCATTAAAAACAAAGGCCCACTAGCCGGGTGTGGTGGCACAGGCCTGTAATCCCAGCAGCTCTGGAAGCTCAGGCAGGAGGATCACGAGCTTAAAGCCAGCCTTGGCAACTTAGCAAGCTCTTAGCAACTCAGCGAGATCCTGTCTCTAAATACAATATAAAAATGGGCTAGAGATGTAGCTTAAATAGTTTGACTCAACATCTATGATGTATAACCAGCCAATACAATAGAACCAATGGAGTAAAGGGTAAAATTGATGAACACCGTGATAATCCTACAAAGGAAAGAAACACATTTTCAGCCTCAGGAAATAAGAGTGCTAACCACAGTGATGTGTCATTTGATACTTATTTGTGGTGGCAATGTATTTTGGTTTGTTCTTTTAGACAATAGTATAATACAAATTAAGATGGCCAAGTCTAGAGATATAAAGTACAACATGAAGATTGTATTTTATTACTATAAGCAATAAAATTGTGTTATATATAGGATTCACGCTAAATGAGTAAATTTCTACTGCTCTTGCCGCACACACACACATACACATGAGTGTGAGATGATGGATATGTTAATTTGCTTCACTGTATATTTGCTTCTCTATGTACATATTAAAACATCATGGTGCATACTGTGGTGTAACAACCGGATGGCACTTCAGGCAGGGGGGAAGGGACAATTCACAGAGGTGCGTGTGGACTAAGGTCACAAGCACATGTACCTGTGCACCAATGGAAGAGGATGGCAGAGGCAATGACAAATTTTACAAAGGAAATGAGACAGTCGCATGTTTTCCATATTTTGAATTCCCCTCCATTTTGTCTAATGAGGTTTTGACCATAACTTAATATCTGGTTTAATGAAGGCATTGTTAAATTAAGCACCAGGAGACAAGACAATGTGCTAGCAGGTCCTTCAGAATAGTCCTTGGAAGAACTCACTAGATTTTGCTCCTCAGAGGATGCAATCCACCTCTGAGCATTGCTCTTGGGACAGAAAGGTGGGATGGACATGCTCTCAGTTCCTTTTGGACTGTCTCTGTATTCTTTTTCTAGGATGCCACAAAATTGAGGGGCTTAAAACATGGGAATTGACTCTTTTGAAGTTCTTACTCTTCCATAGGATAGGATGCTAAAATCCAGATGGCAACTGGTCCTTGCCTCCTCTGTGACTGGGTAGAATCCTTTGCTCCTCCCTAGCTTCTAGAGGTGGCTAGTAATCCTTGGTGATCCTTGGTTTGCAGTTTCATCAAACCAATCTCTGCCTGTCGTCAAATGATGCTCCTCCTGAGTGTCTTCACATGCTCTTATGGGGACAACAATCATATTGGATTAAGGGCCCATTTACTTCAGTATGACTTCATCTTAACTCTTATATCCATAATAACCTTATTACTACATAAAATCACATCCTGAAATACTGTGAGCAAGGACTTCAACACATTGGGGGACACAATTGTGCAGTGTCAAGTTCCAGATGCTTATGAGTCTTTTTCCTACAATTCTCCAAGTTACGAGAATGATATACAAAGAAGGATAATAAAAATCAAATGTCATGCCTGGCGCAGTGGCACACGCCTATAATCCCAGCAGTTTAGGAGGCTGAGGAAGGAGGATCATGAGTTCAAAACCAGCCTCAGCAACTTAGCAAGGCCCTAAGCAACTCAGTGAGACCTTGTCTCTACATAAAATACAAAATCAGCCTGGGGATGTGGCTCAGTGGTCATGTGCCCCTGAGTTCAATCCCTGGTAACACCCCCCAAAAATCAAATGTCATGGTAACTATCTGGGGTTCACTATTTGTTCCCAGTCACAGCTACTCCTTGCTGGAATTGCCTTGGAGAAAACATGAGCATTGACTTAAGGTAATACTTCAAGCAGGGCTTTAAAGAGCTCTCTGATCTGCAGGTTGATAACTACTGGGTGTGTGGCATTCTCTTGGCCACTTGTTGATGTGGCCTCATCAACGTGTAAATCAAGTGCTCATGGAATTCACCCCAAATTAATGACAACTGTGACTATTTTCCATCACCCTTGACATTGTGGATTTTGGAGACCATAATGTGGGACAAAAAGCAACAGGGAGTCTCACGGTGTGAGCCAGCAGCAGCAGAATAAAAACGGGAATACCCCTCGATGTGAGAAGCCTAGGAGTTCTCAGCAGAAATACAGAATTGTTAAAGAGTTATAAATAAATATTAAAATCAATTTAAGAATGTTCTAGCAAATTTTAAAAGTCTTCTAAACAACTATTCTTGAGCTCTAATGTAAATACAGTTCTTACACTATGTTTTCTTGGGGGGGGAGTACTGGGGATTGAACACAGGGGGTTGTTCTACCACTAAACTATATCCCCTGCCCTTTTTATTTATTATTATTTTTTATTATTATTTTATTTTATTTTATTTATTAGTGGTTGTTCTACCACTAAACTATATCCCCTGCCCTTTTTATTATTATTTTTTATTATTATTAACCCGAGCATACTTAACCACTGAGCCACATCTCCAGCCTTTTTTATTTTTATTTTAAGACAGGATCACACTAAGTTGCTGAAGGCCTCATGAATTTGCTGAGGCTGTCTGGCCTTGAGATTCTCCTGCCTCTGCCTCCTGAGTCACTGGAATTACAGGAGTACAGCACTGTACTCAGCTTCTTGCACCATCTTCATAGTCTCCCTTCACTGAGAAGGGGAAGTCTAAACACTGCTGTATGCCTTCATGACTTGTTTTCAACCAGCATCGGTAGTTTCGTATTTTAATCAAATCCGGGTGCTAGCTTGATGTCTCCTTAACAGACCTTGCGACTGAGCATACTCATGGCTCTGTCTGTCTTCTCTTTCCGGCAGGGATGTCTGTCTGCCATGCCTAGAGAAAGAAGAGCTGCTGAGGTCCCGAGCTCTGAAGGACTCAGGTCAAATGCCAGCTTAGCAAGCCCTCCATTAAACTATGATCACTTTCTGTATTTTCTTATTTGCCTATCAAATTCATCCAGTTATTTGGTCAGCCATGACTATTCATTGACTGCTGACAGTGTGCCCAGGGCTGTGTGTAACAGTGATAGCTGAACGACGAATTATCCTGTGAATTTTTAGGCAGAAGAATGTTTGGATAAAGAGTAGATAAGGCATTGGAGATCTAGTTGAAGGATCTCATAGAATTGAATGAGGGATAATGATAGACACACCATGCCCGCATTCCATGTCAGGGAATCTTGTGCTATCATAGTCTGGCTTCTTATTTTCAGGTCAGTGTCTCCTTTCTGCATGGACTTCTGCAGCCTCCATCTGTAGAAGAACCTTTTGGGATGGGAAACCTCACACTATCAATGGGGATCTGAGTACAGAAGGCATCTATGGGCCCAGCCTGTCCCTATCTGTGGTTAGTGGCCAGACCAGGTGGCCTAAAGAGGAACATAAAACCACTGGGAGCTGCCTCCCCATCCTCCCATGGGAAAATTTATATGCCTCCCTAAGGGATAGAGGAGCATCCACAGGTCTGGCTTTTGACGTCTGTCAAGTGTCACTACTTGACTGAGGAAGGTTTCTTTCCCTGAGCCCATTTCTATCTTGGAGAGAGATCTCCATTCCAAAGCACCAGGGAAGGGTACCCATGCTTTGCCCTTGTCCGGTCCCTCTGTGTTTTTGTTAGATCAGAAGAACTTTTAATTCCTCCTTGCCCCTCTATTTTTGATAGCATGTACTTCCTCTATTTGCTGCCCCAATAGTCCAAGTCGCCTCCTCCCACATATCACTTCCACAAGAGAAACAGCAGAGGTGCATGAACCACTTCTTCCTTGGATCCCGCAGAGTTCTGCCCTGGCTTCCACCATTGCAAATGCCTCTGCTCATTCAGATTGTTGGCTTCCCTGTCTCTCTGCCCCCTTGGACTGTGAACTCCCCAGGGGAAGGACCCTTTCTGCTGCATCTCTGTCTCCTAAGCAGAGCCTGATGTGAAGAACGTATAGGCATTTATTGTATATGCAGAGTGAAATGCAAGTTGCCTATGCCTCTCTCTGACACAACTTGTCCTTTGAACTCTCTCTGGGTAACGGATATGGAAAACTATGCTTTAGATATTCTGTTGCTGTTCTTTCTAAGCTGCAGAATTTCCTATTTCTAGACCTGTGATCCAGTGACCAAGCTATTGTACAAAACAACAACAATGATAGAAAGGTGATAGAAAGGCAGGCCTGGAACATCTTGCTGACATCACCTAACCAACCCCAATACCCACATGGACTTTGAGACCCAAGGTCACGCAATGAGTTCCTGGCAGACCCAAAAGGAAAGGTGCCATTCTCCAGACCCTCAAGCATAGTCCCTCTTCTACACAGCTCCTCTCTATTCAGCCACTGCTCAGGATGTCCAGCACATATAGTACCAATGTGGAGGGGATCATCTCCAGCTGGACACTCAGCCATGCCAAGAGGAAAAGTCTGCCCACAGGCCACTTGTTTTTTGGTGGAGTCATCATCAAAGCAACATTGATAGTCACTTTAGCTCCAGCTCACTAAACTTTCTCTCTGGGGGCTCCCAGCACCTGTCTTCCCTCTGCACTGAGCTCCCTGAAAGGAATAAGCCAGCAATGGCCTAGGCTGCTGAGCAATCTTACTCTTGAGGGTCTCCCTGCCTAGACCTAGGGCCCATCCCTCCCCATACCTCCCCTTACAGGCTCAACATGTACAGATTCACCATTATCCTATCCAAGGTGCATGTGATTTCCCATTAAGATCAAGTCTGCAAAGGCTCTCTGATGGCGTACAAGGGGCACATGTAGGAAAGGGTGCTAAGTGCTCTGTCTTTGCTTCCCTGCCTCAGAGCCACCTCAAATGGGTGCTTCCTCCTGCCCAAGGAGGCAGAGAGAAACCTGAAGTTCCTGAGGGGAGTTTGGCCACAAGTGCAGGAGGAAGACTTTCTTCACTGGTATTTCAGATGATTTCACAATCGCAGAAACCACCAGCCACATGCAATCACTGGTTGAAAAGCAAAAAGTGCAAGTTTGGATTGGAGGATAGTGTGTGTGTGTGTGTGTGTGTGTGTGTGTGTGTGTGTGTTAGTAATAATATTTGAAGGAAATTCAGATTCAGACAGCCAACAAAATTCCTTGTAAAAATCAGTGTGAGTTTTGGCCAAAAGGACATATTTAGAGTAGGGAGGAGAGAGGTTTGTTCAAGTTCAGAGTTTTAGATCATCAGATATGGAAAAAAATATGATGTGCAAACCCAGTATTATATTCTTAAATACAAATAAACAAATATTAAGTTAAAGGAAACACTAGAAATCATAATGCTACTTTCTGCATTTAATATTTTTAGGTGCCATGAGGTCACAAGTTGAAAAATCAAAAGGGAAGATTTTTACCAAGACAAGACAAAGATTAACAAGGACTTTCATGTTTGTTCATGTGTTTGCTTGTTTGTTTCAATTATTTGTTAAGGGAATAGAGATAACACTATACCTCCAAGAGAGGATTGCCCAATAAAATACAGGACGTTCAGATAAATTTGAATTTTAGATATATACAACACATCTTTTTAAAAATAAAAGTATCCCTAAATATTGCATGGGACATACTTATACTTTAAAAAAAAGTTCAAATTTAACTGTATTTTCCCTTGCTGAACCTGGCAGACCTATTTCCGGACCGCCAGAAAATGAGCATGGGTACCTGATTTTGGCCAACGGCAAAAATCTCCATACCTCCTTGCACCTTTTATGGCCATGAAGTTGATCTATTCCAATATCTTCATATTGTAGATAAATAAATGGAAGTCACAGAGAGATGCAAAGAACATATAGGCATTTATTGTATATGCAGAATGAAATGCACATTGCCTATGCCTATCTCTGACACAACTTGTCCTTTGAACTCTCTCTGGGTAAAGAATATGGAAAAATATGCTGTAGATATTCTGTTGTTGTTCTTTCTAAGCTGAAGAATTTCCTATTTCTAGACCTGTGATGTGCAGACCCAGTCATATGATGAGAGGAAAGTAATATAATAGACAGGAAAGTAACTTGTTCAAGGTCACATAGAGATTCAGTGATACAATCAGGACACAAAAACAACCTCATTGTCCTAAGTGGGTTTACCACAGATAACAGAGATATCCAGGTTACCATGTGGGTATTTACAGAGGTAAATCCAAAGCCCACACTAGGATCAAGTGAATAGAAAAATAATATATCCAAGATCTTCCACCTATTCATTTGGAAATATTTGGTTAAAAGATGAAGCATCATCAATTTCAGCTCTTTTAAGATGTCCAGGGCTGGGGAGGTAGCTCAGTAGTAGAACACTGCATAGCAGGTCCTGGGTTTAATACCTAGCACAAATAAAAATTATTTAGCTCATTGAATAAAAATGTTTTATTCAAAATCTTAATTCAACTGTAAATTCATCTGAATTCAAATGAAATTGTCTACGCAATCCAGTATATAAAGTAAATAAAAATTGGAACTACTATGAATCAGGGCTAGATGGTGGCCCTCTTGCCCCTTCTTTTCTTTACTGAAGCATCCCCAAATTATAGTCACAGACCCCTCCTGGTTCCATCAGGTGCCATGGTACCACCACCAGTATGATAGAACAAGCAATCTTTGAATTCAGAAACTTCACTGCCACCACCCTGGGGTCAAACACTAACTTCTCTGAGTCTCAATTTCCTCATCACTCAACTAAAAAAAATAACAATTATCAATTTCAAGACATGACAGGCAAGAATATACAAATAGGTTTTCTAATCCAAGTGTCATTGTAGAGCAGGGTTCATCCAGGTGTTTGCGTTTATGTAAATAAAAAAAGAATTAGTAGAAGACAAGCTGTCCTTGAACTCTATTTGATCTATTTATCAATCTACTAGTAGTGCAACTTTTATCATTACTCTTCTTAATCTTAGGACTAGATTCTGACAAGTCCGCTATGGCTCCTGGTAATAGACCCACATGCTAAGCAGTCATATTCAGACCACAGCATCTATGAAGGTTATTCAGAGACAGAAACCCATGACAAATCTTTGGCCTTCTTTCCAGGAAGCTGGAACCACATTCCCTAAGAGAACCTCAGTTTCTCTAACCCCTGGAAGCTCTGGTATCTCAGGTAAATTTGTGAGATATCCGAAACTCTTGGTTTGGGGCAGAAACATTTGGATGTTCTAAGGGCATCTAATACATAACACAAAAACTGGGTCCAGCCAGATGAGGTGGTGTACAGCTATAATCCCAGCGGCTCAGGACACTGAGACAGGAGGATCGCAAGTTCAAAGTCAACTTCAGCAAAAGCGAGGCACTAAGCAACTCACTGAGACCCTGTCTCTAAATAAAACACAAAATAGGGCTGGGGATGTGGCTCAGTGGCTGAGTATCCCTGAGTTCAATCCCTGGTACACCCCACAAAAAAAATAAAAATAAACTGGGTCCACATATAAAGCTACCCTCTGACCAGACCACCAAGGGTAGGCTTGCCCAGAGCTAAGTCCAGTCCTCTGCTTATTGCAATAATGTCTGCCCCAGACTCTGTCTGCTCATGCTCCTTTTGCACCGCCTCACGCTGAGATCTCTTGGACCCTATCCCTCTTTGTTGCAATTCAAAATTTGTCATCTGCAAGTATTCTGGATTCTAGGCCTTTGCTTCCTAGAAACACAACCCATGGCCTTAGGGAAATCCTGAGAAGCAGGAACTCAGGGGAATTGACTTGGCTGGAGAAGTGGACTGGTTGTGTGTCCTCTGGCAAGTTAAGTCTTCTCTTTGACCTTTGTTGTTTACAAAGCAGCCTAGATTTGCCTATTTGACCTGGAAACTAGGAGAACCTAGAGATGATGATGGACATATGTAGAATGACCTGTAAAACACTATTCAGAGGCTATAAATTTCATTTATTATTTACTCATTTATTTATTTGTATACCTGTGCATTCATTTTTTTTTTCAGTACTGGTGACGAAACCCAGGGCTTGGTGCATAACTGGGTAAGCACTCTACCACAGAGCTACACCATCCAGATTTTATATTTCTACCCATTGGTTTGGACTTTCATCCACTTTGTTTTCTCCCATTCTGATGCTTAATAGCAAGTGTTTAATCAATAAACACTTGATCTTATTAAATGTGCGATAAGCTTCAAATTAAAAACATTTATTGGCATATGCAAAAAGATCACATCAAATCTTCTATTTGATGTTTTGAATAATGAGAGCTACACTCTCTGCAATATTCTAGTAGACATGTTCTTCTAAAGTGGGAGGGTTACCTGATCAGAGTTCCTCTCTTATGCTGGTCTTCTAGTCCAAGTAAGAAAAAACTTCATGTAGCAGAAGTAACAGGAAAAGGATCAGAATAGGTCAGTCTTCCATGTGACTGAGAGGACATATAAATGTGCATGGATTCATTTTCCCTCAGTAAATCCATTAGCCAGGACTTTGTCAGACTCAGAAGGAAAAGAAAAAAAAAATCTAGAAGACTTTGTGAAAACTTTGGTCTCTGAGGTCTTAAATCTCTCAGGAAACCATCCCTCTCCTGGGAGGAACCTTGCTATACTCAGAGGTCCATTTACATTTCAGGGTAAGTATACACAAGACTCTTTGGCATCTAAATTTTTTCAGTGCACCAAAGGACCCAAAGGACCTCTCTTGATAGACATACTTCCAGATGTGGGATGAAAATATTCATGGGGAAACTTTAAAGCAATGCCACATGAGATGACTACAAATTCCTCGAATTCTGAGGTTGAGGAACTGGACTGGCAGAAATACCACTTCTTTATCAGAGGGCAAAGGGCACGTAGGAGAATAAATTGTGAGAGGAAAGTAGAAATACAGAAGAACATGGTCTTGTGCAAGCATTTCCATTTGATACCCCTTATTAAGAGGTATCCGTGGGTTCTGGGCTCCAAGACCTCATTGCATGGCACCATCTTTTCTGACGGTCACACCATTGTCTCTGGAGAACCCAGGTTAAACCTGCTCAAAGGACACTGACCTCCTAGAACTGAAGTCCTGCCTAGGACCACCACTGGCCATGCAGTCATGTTGCATTTGTGATTGGCGCTTGGAAAGTTTGCCCATCCATGAACTCATTTGCTCTTGTGTCACCCTGGGGAGAAGCCTACTGTTACACCCACACTACAGATAAGACCAGCCACGGCCTGCCTGCACAAGAAGAAGGGAAAAGCCCATTTGCAGTTATGAAGTAATATTTAAACTACCAAGGATAACTGAATGAAGAAATTTCCTGTCACATTTATGTTTTTGGAAAACAGCATTTCCAGAGTATAAGCAGAACCAAAACTAAGTATTAATTGCCTAATAACCACAGTTTTAACTGGATAGAATTTTATGAGATGCTCAAATTGGGCATGCCATGTTTCCAGGCAAAAGGACTGAAGGTTGCTATTTTGATTTGTTTTCCTCAATACATTCTAGTCCTTTCATTAATCTTTATTAAAGGGATGGGTCAGGAATGGGATGCAAAGCAAAGAGGTTGCTTAAATTCCTCAGAATTAGGGACGTGTGACATGTAAATAGAAGCTCCCCCACTACTCACCCCAACCCCAGCTAAAGTCTGTCTTGTTGGGGGAATAGGGTCATTTTTCTCCATTAAGCCAGCTCTATCGAAAATGTCGCATTGGAATTGGAGCCACTGTAGGCAGGCCTGCATCGTAAGTGCCAGAAAATAAATTGCTTTGACCTGGGGCACGTTTTTTCCTACTGAGAATTGAATGCAGAATCTGCGCCGGTTGCTCAGCACCAACGTGGGTACACGGTCATGGCGCACAATTCCTCAGAACTTGATACCAGCTAAGTGTTCACCCATCCTCAGGTTTTACAGATGAGGAAATGTGGGTTGAGAGGGCAGTGGGGGCAGTCAGGCTAGGGCAACTCAGAGGCCAGAATCCAGGGCTGCATTTCTAGCTCAGATTGTGGTGTGTGTGTGTGTGTGTGTGTGTGTGTGTGTGTGTGTGTGTTGAGGTGAAGGCTCGAGGGCAGAAAATCATTCTTCCGGGATGTGATACCTAAGCTAGGCCTCAAATGGTAAGAAGAAGTTGCTGGTGTGGGCAGAGTGGGGGTGGCAAATTTAGTGAAAGTGAAGGGCAGTTACAAAGCATAAGAGGTCTGGTGTCGAGAGAATGACAGGAAGCTCAGTTTGGGAGTGGGTAGAGATGGGGAGAGAGGAGTGCAGGAGCCAGATCAAAGACCCTCGTGCTTGTTCCAACAGCTTCTCCAGCTGTAGGAATCTCACGCAGGGATCTCACCTGCCACTCTCCTGGTGTCTGCTGCTTCTTATCCTCAACACTCTCCCTTTCACTCCATCAGGACCAGGTTTCTGTCTTGAGGGCTCCATCCACTTCTCTCCCTCTGTTCTTCTATAGGAGGAGGACATGCCACCAGCTATCTATGGGCAAAGGGATCAGAGAAGAGAGACAGGACAAGGGAGGGACTGGGGCGATCAGCCGGTAAGAAGGATAACCATGCTTTCCCATCTGGTGTAGAGCCACACCTTAGGGGACTGTCCACACAGGTGCTGGGAACCTCTTACTCCCTTTCAGCTTCTACTCACAGCCCAGGAGCATGGGAGCCAGGAACACAACCTGCCACGGATGACTTGTGAAGCCAGGTGGACATTATGGGCTTGTTTCCTGCTCCTGCCCAGCCCTGCCGTCTTCCCTCCACCCCTGTGCTAATATAAGCCAGTGGGTCACACCAAACTGAGATACCAGCATTTGGGGCTTATATCACTTGGATTGGTGAAAAATAAGAGAAGCTCTCTAGTTAACACTCCAGAATAGTGACATTTAGAAAAATGTTCTGCCTAAGTTAGTCTTCAGTTCAGCCAGTGGTAGTGGTGCATGCCTATAATCTCAGCAACTCAGGAGGCTAAGGCAGGAGGATCATAAGTTTGAGGCCAGCCTCAGCAACTTAATGAGACCCTGTCACAAAATAAAAGATAAAAAAATCTGGGGATATAGTTCAGTGGAAAAACATCTCTGCATTCAATCCCCAGTACCAATAGATAGATAGATAGATAGATAGATAGATAGATAGATAGATAGATAGATAGATAGATAATCCTCAGTAGCACTATTTTTCTGTCTTTGAAAATTCAAAACACTTGACTGGGAGGTTTGATTACTTCGGGGAAAAATCAACACATCTATAATTGCATTGGTCTCATCCATTGCTAGAACTGGCTAGTGCTGGCTCAAGGTGCATCTCTCCACTCAACAGCACAGTGAATGACAGCAACTTGGTGGCTTGAAGTCAGCCACAATGGCAGCATTTACAGCATGGATATGGAAAAATATTTTAAATCAATTTTGGGAGGGCTGAAGGGTATGATCCAGCATGCTACCGGTTCTATTTTACTCCCAGAAAAATTTATACAAAGCCAATGCTCAGAACAGAAAAGCCCAGAATCCCCATACTTTGGAATGGCCTGAAAAGTGAAAAATATCACATCTTTAATAAAAACCCTTCTGACAACTTTGGAACAAGCAGACATCAATTTTCTGCTCTAGGAAAAGAACGCTTTTCAGAGAACAATGATAAGAGATGTGAATTTAGAATCAGAAGGTCGAGTTAAGCCTGAGCTCATCATTGCCTGGATGAATGTGCCCTTGGCTTAGTGTTGTAGTCAGCTTTTTCACTGCTGCGACTAAAAGACCAGACCAGAACGATTGTAGAGGAGGAAAAGTTTATTTGAGGGCTCATGGTTTCAAAGGTCTCAGTCCATAGACAGCAGACTTCATTCCTCGGGGCTTGAGGTGAGGCAGGACATCATGGTGGAAGTGTGGCAGAGAAAAGAAGCTCACATGATGGCCAGAAAGCAGACAGAGAGACTCTACCCTCCAGACACAAACTATATACCCCAAAGCCTCGCCCCCAATTCCCACCTCCTCCAGCCTTGCTCTACCACTTCAGTTACCACTCAGTTAGTCCCTATGGGGGATTAATTTGCTGATTGGGTTAAGACTCTTATAACCCAATCATTTCTACTCTAAACCTTTCTGCACTGTCTCACATGAGCTTTTGGGGGACACCTCACATTGAAACCATAACAGTTGGTCTCTGAGCCTCAGTTCCTACATTTTTAAAATGAGGTTGACCATCTCTTTCCCATTCTGACCAAACAAAATCATAGACGTACAGAGCTCTGGAAAACCATCAGATAATAAGGTGAGTAACAGAGGCTGAAAATGTGAGAGCCATCTTGCAGACCAAATGAAGAGCTCCCCTCTTCCTTTAGGGGGAATTCTATCCCTCCAGGTGGGTTTAACATTTCTCCTATGTTAACTTGACACTTTTATCTGCACAGGCCATTGTACTCTGTGCCAGCTCGGCAGAAGAGCTGTGAGGTAGGCCTGCAAGGGGGGCTTCATCACCCACCATCACCCTCCTGGCTGGCGATACTGGTGATGACGTCCGTGGGAGCTGTCACAGCCAGATGTCAGCCAGCATGGCAGCTCTAGAAACTTTTCCAGATGTACCATCTTTGATCACCAGGAGTACTCTAGATTCATGAAGAAATAAATCTTATTAACTGTGTGGTGAGCACGTTTTCTTCCTCTAAGGTCTCTAGAGAAAGAAGTGTCTGTTGCTGAGAGTGCTAAGGGACTGATCCATGCCAAGGGTCAGAGGGCAGTGTTCTGGTTATTATTGCTGAATGACAGATCATTTCCAGCAACATAGCGACTTCAAATCACCATTTCGTACTGTTATTATTTGAATCGTAAATGTCTCCCAAAGCCATGCACTAAGATCTTAGTTCCAAACTGGTGGGACAATTGGGAGGTGGTGGGACCTTTAGGATGTGGGGTCTGAGGGAAGGAAATTAGGTCATTGGAGGCCTGTCCTTGAAGGGGACACTGGCGTCCCAGTCTCTTCCTCTCTCTCTTTGCTTCTCAGCCACCATGAGGTCACAACTACACCATGAGCTTTCTGCCATGATGTACTGCCTCTCCACAGGCCCCAAAGCAATGAAACCAAATGACCATGGACCAAAACCATGAGGCAAAATTAACCTTTCCTCCTCTTAAGTTGATTACACCAGATAACTGACTAACACAAGTATACTTACTGATCCTTGGGTTGAGGATTTGGAAATGGGACCGGTTTGACTCTGCTCCCTGATATCTAAAGCCTTATCCAGGAAAGCTCAAATCCAGGCATCTCCAGGCATCTTCACTCAGCCAGAGAATGTCATGTGCCTTCTTCATGTGGCCTGGGCTTCCCCACAGCATGGCAACCTCAGGGTTCCAAAGACAAATGTCCCAGCTCCTCCAGCCCCCTGCCCCAACCTCTGTGTCTTATCCTCCAAAGTCCCTCAGCATCACCTCAGGAACATTTTCTTTTCTATTCCTGCAAGCAAGCTGGGATTCCTGGCCAGATTCAAGAGGAGGAAAATTAGATGCCACTTCTTAATGGGAAAATGCCAAGGTTCCTGAAAACCATGTGTAATGGGAAGTATTGCTGCTGCTATCCTTGGAAAACACCATCTGCCACAGGTAGGAAGGGACACTTCCCTGGAGGCCTTCACCTTCCTTTTCATGTGATGAAGAGAACTACAACAGCTTCTATGTCTTGCTCAGGCCCTCACAGGGATTTGCTCCTCTGTAAGCCCAGAGCTGGGTCAGGTTCATTATTCCTTCATCAAGTTCCCATCCAAAGGATTTTGGAAGCAGCCAAGGGCCAAAGCCACGACTTGTTCATCTGGAATCTTCCACTCACATGCAGCTCCTGGCATAGAATGGGGCCCAAAAAACATAACTGAACTGGGATTAGCAGGTCATCCCCATTGTTGTAGAATGTAATAATAATTTTAATGAACATTTATATAGTGCTGATGGATGCAGATACTGCTCTAAGTGTTTTTGAGATATTAATCCATTTAATCTTTTGAGGAGCTTTAGGAGGTAGAGGCCAATATTATCTCTGCTTTACAGATGAGAATACTGAGGCACAGACAGGTTTAATTACTCACCAAATTTGAGCCACTGTCTGGTCCTGGAACCCACTCTCTAAACCACCATGCCACACACTGCTTCTCGGGACAAGGGAGCCTTTGCCAAACCACAGCTGCAAGGGCCCCATGGTGGCTCTGCCACCTCCTTGAGCTTTTACACCGTGTTCCCTCTTCATCTGTAACACACAGGGGCTGGGCCAGATCCCTAGGACCTTTCCATTCCTGCTACACACTTCGTCTGCCCAGGTGGAATAAACCCAAAGCTAAACCTTTTATGATGCTTACTTTTATGGTCTTTCAGAAAGCGCTTCATGGGGACTTTCAAAGGTTATTGAGGACCCAAAGTCCTGGAACAAGAAGCTGTAAAGCAGAATACAAGATTCATTTCCAGTCATTCATCCCACAATGCACGCCGAGTAGAGACTGGTGCCAAATTCCACCTTAGCACTGGAGACGGCAGTGGGTAGGAGGCTCACAGCCTCTACCATTGTGTTCAGACCCCAGGGAGGGGGTGCAGAGTGGGGGCAGGGGTGACACACACAGAGTGAGCCATCAAGAGGGGTCCATGGGGTGTCATGGATGAGCATAGCTCCAGGACCTGGGCTTGTAAAGACGGAACAAAATTGACATGACTCTCATCCTGTGGTCCTGGCCGGCTCTGAGGCTTTGTTCCCCATGAGGAGACACAGTGTTCCAGTCCATTGACTTTTTGGCGGGCCTGCTCTCATGGCCAGACCAGCAAAGAGAAGGAGGGCAAATGACCCCATCATGATACTGTCATTTCATCAACAGCATAAAACCAGTGAGACAATGAGGAACACGTCAGACCAGATGGAAGCTTCTCTTCCCTCAGAATGGCTGTGGCCCTGTGCCTTTCCTCCTCAGAAGGGACCAGAAAAGGAGGAAAGCCCCGCAGGGTGAGCCTAAAGTTAGGGCAGAAACATAAGAACAAGCTACAAATAGGAGCCCTGGGCTGGCTCAGGCTGCCTGGAGTTGGCTCTAACTTTGCCTGAGCTGTAGGACCCCATCAAAAGCCAGGGAGGGGAGAGCTGGTGAAATGTAAATGCCTTCCATTTGCAGGCTCAGCGGGGCTATTAGTATCACTCGGAAAGAATTTTGATGTCAGATTTTTATCCCAAAAGCCTCACTCAGGTAATGGGGTATTTTGCTTAGGCAATAACCTGCTTCTGATAGGATTTCCCAGGTATGTCTTCAACTCTCCTGCCTCAAGCCTCACATGAACAAAGCTTTGATTTTCTCTTTCTCCATGCCTTTTCTCTTTCACCTGGACAGGAAGGGCAGCCCCTCTGGTGTGGAGCTCCTGCGAGGTGGAGACCCTGCCCTGCCCTCCCTACCTGTCCCTGACCCACTTCTCAGCCCTTCAGAGCTGAGTTCAGAGAAGCAAAAGCACTCAGCCAAGTTCACGCAGTTGGAGTGGCAGGCTGAGCCAAGGTCCCGCGTGAAGCCACAAGGCCCCACCCCGTGCTGTCTCCCAACCCCATGGTAAGTACCACAGAGATTGTGAGACCCTGGAATCTTGGTGTTCTGCCTGAGCAGACCCAGTTTACAATTCCTGTGGTTATCACTCACTACAGGTGTTTTTATGTTGACATGGAGACATTTTCCAAGTAGTTTTGTAGATTCTCTAAAACCTTTTAAATTTTCCCTGAAAAAAATAATTTTCCTAAGTGTAAATTGAAGGGGAGATATTATTATGATCTTCTTATTTTACTTGGTATCACAGAGAACTTGCTACATCTACTTCAAGGGAATAAAATGATACCAGAATAGATTTATGGAAAATGAAAACAGGAACTGGCAAAGTCAACATGATTTCACAACTATTTAGTAAAAGAGTTTGCAACATTCAGATCTAGTTACTTTGTTATTTTTTTGTGTTGTTGTCGCTGGTCTATTTCAAATGAAGGATTCGCCTGAACTTAAAACATTTTTAATTTGCTAGAATGCCACGTGTCCAGCCCAGAGAAGAAGAACTCAATGAAAAATCCAAGAATTAGAAACTTACTTCTCACATGAAGCCTGCTCTGGTTCCACTTCCCCTGAATTGGGAAGCTGATTTCTCCGTAACCTTCAACAAGTTTGAGCTGTCTCTTTAGAGAACAGAAAGAACAATATCCCCTTTTCAAGAGAAGCCGCTCATGCTATGGTCGAAGGGCAACCCTTCTGCTTTGTGGTCTATGGCCAGAGGCTGGGGGACATCAGAGCAAACTGAGACATCTCTGAGCCTCAGTGTCTTCATTTCTACATGCAAAAAGGATATAGAGAGACTGATACATGCAAAAAGGATGTAGAGAGACTGATCCAGCCCATGCAGGACAAGTACCTAGAAGAATTTTAAACTCCGCAGAACCCAGTAAATGGGAGTAATTGTTCCAGCCATCCTCCTGATCAGGATCCAGAATATAAGTTAATGTACAGGCCCAAAGCTAACTGCACCACCCATGTTTAAATAAAATATTTCAACAGAACTCATTCTAATCCAGTCCTGGCACACATGCTATCTATGGGAAGCCTTCATTTTTATGAGCGATTCCGGGAGTCGGAGATGACTCAGTCAAGGGTGTGGCTGAAGCTGGCCTTTGGGGGATAAAAAGACGATTATCATTCACTTATTCATTCAACAAACCTCAAGTGCCTCTCAAAGAAGTCCAAGCAAGACTTCAGATAAGGAAGAATTTAAGCATTTTAGAAGCACCCTTGACTCAGATTTTCACATGTTGAAATTCACAAATTGCTTTATAAGCTGCTGGGGTCATCAGAGGGGAAGTGCTCACTTTATAAATCCTGGTGACCCCTCACCAGAGCGACTTCATTCACCTTTTCACCCTCTACTTGAGGATCCCTGGAGTCATTTAAAATGGCAAAGCATATATTGGCTACTTGTCTATGACTTACCTATTTCAAGGTGAACTTTATCCAGTTCTTTAAAAGTAGTAAAAACTGGCAATTAATGGGGGCAGAGTGGTAGACAGGACATCAAAGATGTATGTAGGCCTTTTTCCCAAAGGAGACCTGGAGGCAACTGCCTCTCCTCCTTTGCAGAGGCCTGCAGTTCCTGGAGGGTCTCAGTTTTTCCTTCTGCAGGTTGAATTGAGATTAGCTCCCCTACCAGCCTGCCCACCTCACAGCCCACCAAGATCCTGTGTGGTTTGCCTTTGTAGGTTTCTTGGACTGCATGAGACTTCTGGCAGGCCCTCAAGATGGGTCTTTCCCCATCCCTGTCTTCCTCCCAGGTGACAACCGAGATCTGTTAAGTGCTTCTAAGCAAGGAGGTGCTGGGCTAAGCTGCTCTTCAGATGCCATCTCAGAGGTAGGGAGGCGGCTCCTCTCCAAAATGATGCCAAGAGTGACCATGCAGAGGGAATTGTGATGAGCAAGACATAAAGAGCTGACTCAAGCCATTCAACCTTTGTAAGTCTTGGTTTCCTCATCTGTAAAATGGGGATAATAATTCTCACAGGTTTATGTGGAAGACTCCATGAAGTAAATACTGTCTTCAAGGTAACAAGTAGCATGTCTGTGCAGACTAGTGGGCTGTGAGTAATGGACCACATCAGGGCCCACTATAATCTCAGTCATATATGCTAAAGCAAGCCTGGGCTGTGAGGGCTTCTAGGACCTTCCATAGTGGTCATATCCAATGGGATATAAGCCCATCTCCTAGAAAGTTTCTCATTCTGAGCCTTTCTGCCTAGATTCCCAATTATCAAGCTTCTTCTCAAGGAACCATCTGTTAAGAATTTTGCCCGTGTCTTCTTGCTTCTATCCCTGCCCAGTCCTTGTCCAAAAGTGTTCAGACCTGGTCCACTGTGACCTCAGGAGCTCTCCTCGTGTCTCCTGTGGTGCTTAGTTCAAGCTCCTGAACCTCTACCCCGGGCTACAGTACCATCTCCCCTCTGATCTCCCTGCCTTTGAGCCTTGTCTCATCCAGCCTCAGTCTTCACAGCCCACAGATGTTATCAAGCCTCCTATTTAGCCTAAAATAAGGTGTACATGCCCAGTGGGGTGGTCAAGCTGATCTACTGAGGACAGAAAGGCAAATATTAGAACTTTATTTTTACTTTATATCCCGCTGATTTTAATTTCGATTTGTGAATGTTTATATCTTGTTCTAGAATTTACTGAGCACTTCTCTGTGCTGAGGTCCACTGTGTCTATTCTGTTAATTCATGAAATCATCACAACATCCCTGGGTTATTGTCTCCATTTTTAAGACGAGAAAACTGAGGCACAACCACGTTAGGTAACTTGCCTGTGGTCGCACAGACAATTAGTGTCTGTACTTAGGCTCCTAAAGTTATTCTGGCATTACAACATGTGCGCATATATAAATAAATAATGAAATATATATAAATGTGTCCATCGAGTGCTCGAAATATATTTTTGTTAAGGGTTGTATGATCTAAAAAGTTTGGATTAGATCTAAATTCTTATTTGGACCTTCCAAAGCTATTAAGATCAGGATGCAACCTGTGTCTCCACTCTTCTTTCTAGCATCTTCCTTCTCAAGATGGAAACATGAAGCTCCATGCTTCCAGGCCTTGGCTGGCAGTTATCAGTAACCAGAATGTCCTTCCCTCTGGTAAGCTCACTAGAGATTAGAACTGTGTAGGGGAAATTCTGTGCTTTAATGGGAAGCTGTCTATTGTCTACATAACACCTTCCAGGTTATCTGATTCTGATTCTCTGGGAGTTATTTTTTCTCTGGAAATTGTAGATAACCAATAGCAATGCAAACTACTTCTTGTGTATAGAAATGTAAATGCTGTTCTAACCACCAGGTTCAATTGATTCAATGTCTACAGTGGAAGAAGCTTGTTTTTTTGCTTCTATTTGCATATTTATTTCAATATTTCTCATCTATAAACTCTCATCTTTCTCATCTTTTAAACTCTCCTTGGAACTAGTTATAACATCTGGTTCCCATGTTAATTAGTTTAGATAAAATCCTAATGTGTTTAATTTTATCTGTTTTGAAAATCATGAAGCTAGTCTTGTTTAAAAGTATATATCCATAAGACTGGGGTCTTAATTAGAATAAGATAGATTCCACGCTTGTATAATTATATCAAAATGGATTCTACTGTCATGTATAACTAAAAAACTAAATTAAAAATTTAAAAATAGTGACCATTTAAGCCAGGTGTGGTGGCGCATGCCTGTAATCCCAGCCTCTCGGACGCTGATGCAGGAGGATCCAAAGTTCAAAGCCAGCTATGGCAACTTAGTGAGACCCTAAGAAACTTAGCAAGGTCCTATCTCAAAATAACAAAAAGGGATGGGGATGTGGCTCAGTGGTAAAGCACCCCTGGGTTCAACTCTTTGTATCAAAAAGGAAATGATTATTTAACAGGACTGAGGTCTGACCAGGAGCCCGAGCTCTTTGCTCCCCTCCCCCGCATTCAACACACCCTCACTGAATAACTGCATAGTGTCAGCCCCTGCCTTGGGTGCTGGGGATCCAGGGTGAGTCAGGTATTAGTCCTGCCATTCTGTGACTCCCGGGGAGAACATAAAGATTCACACTTTTCCAGTGGATAAAGGAAAAGACAGAAACTGGCAGCAAAGAGACTCGTCCCCACACTCAGTTCAGAACGTGAAAAAAAGTTTCCTGGGAATCAAGGGAGTAATTAATGCAACGAGTTAATCCTATTATAACGAATTATAACATGCTATCCAAAAATGTTAGAGATGAAGTTGAATTGTATGTTGAACGTTATTTGAATTAAGTAAACTCAATATTGGCAACATCTGGTTTCTCATGAGATATGTCTGTAATGATGTTTGGCCTGCTCTGTATTTGAATGAATACCATATCCTATTCCAAAGAATAGTTCAATATTTCCAAATCCCATGAGCAGAACTGCTTAGTTGGAGTTATTTAAACAATCGTCAGTCATCCAGAAGCTGTCCTCGTGAGAAGGAAAATACATATGTAACAACGGGTCCAGGAAGCTTTCCTTGACACCAGGCAAAATGAATGGGAGCATGTATGATTTGGGAATTAGAAATGATGACTTACCCTGAGCCCGGTGGCGCACGCCTGTAATCCCAGCGACTTGGGAGGCTGAGGATCACAAGTTCAAAGCCAGCCTCAGCAATTTAGCAAGGTCCTAAGCTACTCAGCAAGACACTGTCTCTAAATAAAATACAAAAGAAAGGGCTGAGGATATGGCTCAGTTGTTAAGTAAAAGTATGACTTACGTAAATGCAACCGTGCTTTGTATTGGTTATTTACATCTAAGTCTGTTTCCCCATCAAGTAAGCAGATTTTATTCATCTTTCTTTTCTTTGCCTAATCCATCCATCCATGCATGCATCCATCCATCCATCCTTCTGAAATCTACACTGAATGCCTGTTTGGGTCTGTAAGAGTCTGAGAAGGGTATTACCATGAAATAAGATATAGTCGCTGTCCTTGAATGATTTATAGATTTGTGACAGGGATGGGGGCCCACATGTAAATACTCATAATATCATTTAATTGTGTCATAAATAGTTTATATGCAAATGCTTTAGTAGTGAAGGAGAATAAAACTTGTGAAATAAGAGGTGGTATGAGAGGCAGAGAGAAGTCGTTTCCACCAAAGTGAAGGCACAAGACTAAGCTAGGAGGGAAAAATAAGACGTAACAGCTGACTCCCCCTTTCAGGAGTACGTGTGCCATTAAAAGTGCAAGATTGTCATCAAAATGTGATTTTGAAAAAGTTAAAATGTGTCTTTCCTACAAATATAAAACAAGTATCTAGGTTTTTTTTTTTACCTTTTAATTAATAAGATGTTGAAACCAGCTCAAATAAGAACTTAAGGAGCTAGATATTTGTGGGAAATTTCATTTTTAAAAAGTTAAACTAAGATTTGAGATTGGATGCAAAACTGATGAATGTCTTACAGGACAAGAAACAATAAATTTTTGGTTAATGATGAAGGAATTCTTGACCAAGTTGTATTTAACCCCAAGTTCAGTAGCTGGACTCAAAATTCTATTAAAGGCCTCTCTACCCTAGGACTTGCAGACCCTTTAATTCTCCTTCAGTCTTAAACTGGTCCTAGCAGGGACACTATTTAGATGACTAATGGTCTTAATGAATGGCTTTTGTTCTTTGGTTCTTTCTTCCTATATTTCATTTGAGGACTGTAATGAGAGTCTATAGGAAAGAAGCATTCAAACATGTGGTGTTTGATGAAGGGGAGCACATCATATTTTAAGGTCTTCAGCGTCATAAAAATGATTTGAGCCGGGTGCAGTGGTGAACACCTACAATCCTAGCAGCTTGGGAGGCTGAGGCAGGAGCATCACGAGTTCAAAGCCAGCCTCAGCAAAAGCGAGGCACTAAGCAACTCAGTGAGATCCTGTCTCTATATAAAACACAAAATAGGGCTGGGGATGTGGCTCAGTGGTCGAGTGCCCCTGAGTTCTATCCCCAGTACACCCCCTCAAAAATGATCTGAACTTGGAATTAGGGAAACGAGCCCACTGGGTGCTCTTCCAGTGTGGTTATGGAATTTTACCTTTGATTTGTTTTACATTGACTGGTCCATTTTCAGTTCTGTAGAGGCCAAGATGAGCTTATATGTTTCTATCTGGAATAAATACAAAATTCCTGACTCCGTCCAGCTCACAAAGTTCACGCTGCCTTTATTACCTTCACTGGCATTTCAACCATTTTTCAAATCTTGGGTTCACCCCATTTGAGAGTTTTCTGGGACTTGAGGCAGTGGCAGTGGACCCAGCAGGATAATCTGATGTGTCAACTCTCTCCAGCTCTCCACTTCCCAAAGCTTCAACAAGACGCATCCTGCACAGGAAAACAATCAGTCAGTTTTAGGAAATCAAAAGAAGTTTGTTATGACAAACAAGTAATTTGGGGCATGGGATGACAAGGTGAGGGGATCAGTGTGTGTGTGTGTGTGTGTGTGTGCGCGCGCGCGCGCATGCTAGGGAGTGGGCAGAGTCTCTATTTGGGACTTAGATGAAGGCAAAGGTTAACACCAGTGAGGTTTAAGTCAGAGAGGGACAAGTGGGTTCTGCATGTTAGCAGGACCACTTTGAGAAGGGGATTAGAACAAGGTCAGAGTCAGAGACAGCAAGGAGGCATGAAAATCACATAGAGGAAGATGATGAGGGCTTGGGTATTTCAGAGAAATACTGTGGTAGCAGAATTCAGAGTTGGTGACCAATTCATGTGAGGAATAAAATAGGAAAAGTTGAGAATCTTTCTTAGTTTTCTAATTTGAGTGTCTAAGAGGAAGCTAGTACCTTTTTTTTTTTTTTTTAAAGGAGGAGCAGTTTTAGGAAACAGAGGGAAAGACAGTGAACTTCATCAGTGAGTCCTAAATAGGGCTTGAAAATTTTCAAGGAATTGGCTGGCACTCAGAGGGTCCAACAGGTCTTTGATTTCCATGATGGACCTTCCTGAGAAGGTCAGGCATTCTTGAGGTGTTTGTAGAGCAGCACTTCTGAGGATCAGGCCCAGTAATGCTCCCAGTAATGCTGCCAGAATGAGAGGCTTCCACCCACTTTGGTCATTGATCATCGTCTCTGGGTATCTGTTGGGGGATTGGAGTCCTGTATCCACAGGTGTTCAAGCCCCTCATTTAAAATGATATCATATTTGCATACAATTTATGCATATCCTCCCATGTTCTTTAAATCATCTCTAGATGACTTATAATGCTCAACACAATGTAAATGTTATGTAAATAATGGTTATATTACATCACTTAGGGAATAATGACAAGAAACAAGGTTGTAGATACAGAGAGCCAACTGGATTGAGTCTACTGCCTACCGTGTGGCAGGCTGTGCTGGAATGCAGAAGTGACCAGACATATGCTTTGTCCTCTAAATGCTCTTTGCATCCAAGACTACTTAGGAAGCTAACAAGAGCAGATAAGAGTGGGGGATGGAGGGTGGGACATGCAAGTCACAGAAAGAAGAGCCCACCCATCTCCTAGGTCATAGGCAGCCACCCTCTCCAGGGGCCCAAGGTCAGCTGGTCACACAGTTTGTGTGCCACCTCCATCTGATACAAAAAGTCCCTCACAGGAGGAAGGGGTGAAAGTGACTAAATATAAAGTGGTTTCTGATTTGAGTAATTGCGACATTCTTTGGGTCATTTTAAGGAACAAGTCCCTTTTTTGCTCTTGCAGGAAGAACTTGGGAATAAGCACCCATAGAGGACAGGAGTGGTAAAATGTTTGAGGCCTGAACCTGGCTTCTAGCAATCCTTTAGACTTTGCTCTACCCTAATAGGAAAACAGATCTTAATAATCCATCTCCCTTCTTTCTTCCCTGGCCACCCCAATTCTCCAATCTCTCTCCTCCTACCTCTCTCTCCCACCCCCTCAATTGTCCATGCTAAGAAATAATTTGGTTTGATTTGATCCCTTTACATCTCAGTCAATGGCACAATATCGAAGATGTTTCAAATTCAAAGTCTCAATCCTTTTTAACACTGCCTGTCATTTCCAAAAGGCCTCACTAGAGGTGAGGGAGACCCCCCCCAATTATCCATCTTCTTGTCTCTTGGAGTTTTCCACCCCTGTAGACAGGAGTCTCCTCTCTCTCTCTCTCTCGTACTAGGGATTGAACCCAGGGACACTTAACCACTGAGCCACATCCTCAGCTCTTTTATTTAGAGACAGGGTCTTGCTAAGGCTGGCGTTGAACTCACGATCCTCCTGTCCCAGCTTCCTAAGCTGCTGAGATTACAGGTGTGTGCCACCACACCCCACCAGAAGTCTCCTTTCTTGAACCTCTCTCTCTCTCTCTTCCTTCTCTCTCATTTGCATTTTATAATAGTGTCCCAGTTTCACTGTACATCCATGGTTCCTAGCATAGTCCCTGAAAACAGAAGGCACACAATGGTGGTTGATGGATATACGAATTTATCCACTGTATCCTCAGAACCTAACAGCCCACTGGCTCACAGTGGTTGTTGAACACATGCACAAACAGAAACTCATCTTTCCCCACTGTTTAACAGGTACAAGGGACTAGATGAGTCACTACCCTATAGTTCCCTTTCCTTCTTCCCAACCCTTCCCCAGCCTAGTTTAGTATTTTGCACATGGTTAGAACTGGGCATGTACTGTTACAAATGATGTTGGTGAGGAACTCTCTGTACTATCTTTGCAAATTTCCTATAAATCTAAAATTATTCCAAAATACAAATTGAGTTAAAAAAATCAATTTAGTCTTCCTTTGAACATAATCTTACAGCAGTTAAACATCATAATTCTTGGGAATTTCTTTTTTATAATTCTTTCCATTGAAAAGTCTGCTTTTTATTTAACAATTACATATATTTATTTGAAGAGCATTTATAAAGTTCTTACCATGTACCAGGAACCATTCACAACCTTTCGATGCATTGGATCATAATTTAAATGCTGAGTTATAGGCAATAACATTCTATGTTTACAAATGAAGAAACTGAGGCATAGAGAAGTCAAATAAACACATGCAGGAGGTAAAAAACTGCACCAAATCTGGTCTTCTCAGGGAGTGACTCCTTTCCTGAAACTTCCTTTCTCCTAGACTGAAGGATGGCCTTGTTCCATTCAGCCTGAACCACATGGTGTATGAGTTTCTGTCACTGCGGATGCCCGGGTCAAAGGCAACACATACAGCTCAGAGAGAAGTGGGGGACCATGTTCACTTTCTCTAGACATGTCATCCAAGAAGGACTGATCTCTCTTTCTATTGGCCTGGACCTGAAACCAGCTTGAAGTCCCTCCTCAGCTGCTGAGCCCCACGTCCAGCGAAGCCGGCAGGTCAAGTCACCGCATTAGTCTTACAAGGAAGCCCAAAAGCCTGATTTATCGACTTAGCAACTGTATGCTTCTCTAAATTATTGTCAGCTTCTCCGTCCCCAAATGTTTTAACTATCCCCTCCATTCTGATCACTCATCTCCAGACTTCTGTCCTTCACATCCCCTGCATATTCCCTGACGGTGAGGGGACCACCATCGCCTTGGTCACCTAAACTGCTTTTGTGGCCTTGTCTCCCTGCTTCCTCACTGACCTCTATCTTTTCCCCTCATTCCACATGCAAGGAGCAGATACTTACCTCTCCAACCTAAGGATTTTGCTCCTCTCTCCTCTCTTCCTGAAATACTCTACCCCTTGGTCTATCTAGCAGTTTCCTAATTTTTTTTTCCACAGCTCATTCAAACATCTCCTGCTCAGCTCTTGAAAACCTCCCTTGAAAATATCAGGTCACAGAGAAGTTGCTTCTGCTGCCACTTGGTTCTCTGATTCCCCTGCCACAAGCTCATTTCCAAGTGTCACGGAACATGACACTTCTTGAGAGTTATTTTTAGTTTAATTGACAACTGAAATGCACAGTCTAGGGTGTATAATTAGATGAGTTTTGACAAATGTAAACACTCATGATATAAATGCTCTGATCAAAAATTAGAACAGCTGGGCGCAGTGGCACAAGCCTGTGATCCCAGCACTTTGGGAGGCTGAGACAGGAGAATCGTGAGTTCAAAGCCAACCTCAGCAACGGTGAGGAGCTAAGCAACTAAGTGAGACCCTGTCTCTACATAAAACACACGCAAAAAAATAGGGCTGGGGATGTGGTTCGGGGGCCGAGTACCCCTGAGTTCAATCCTTAGTACCCTCCCCCAAAAAACTAGAACATTATCATCTGCCTAGAATATTCCCTCCTGCCTCTTTGAGTCCATCTCCACTGCATCCCCACGGACACCATTGTTCTCATGCCTCTCCTGAAGCCTCTAATAGTTAGACCTGAAATTTCACAGAAATGGGATCATACAGTATTATTTTTTTATCTCTCCTCTGGATTCTTTGACTCTACATGTTTTTGAGATTAAGCCATGTTATTTCATATCTACATAGTTTACTCTTTTGTACTGTTGAGTAGTATTCCATCTTATGAAGTCACAGTAGTTTACCTCTTTTCCTGTTGATGGACATTTGAGTCACTTCCAGTTTTGTGCTATTATGAATAAAGCTGCTGAAAACATTCTTGTACAAGTCTTTTGTGAACATGTGTTTTTCTTCTCTTAGGTAAATATTCTTTCAAAGTGTCTGATCTTGCTACTAACAACTTATCAAACCCCTTTTCTACCTTAAGTATTTTCAGTGTCTCTTGGTGGCTCAAAGTCCCAGCTCAAGTTTGTAAGGATCACTCTCATAATAAACCCCAAACTCTGAGAAACCAACAGACTTGCTCAAGGTTGTTGCCCAAGGAACAAAACAGGACTGAAAGAGAGAGTTCCAGTTCCTAAGGCCCAATCTTTTTCTTTTCTGAGAGTAATGTCACTGAACGGTGCTTCTGTCTGGGAGCATCCCCACCCAGACGCCCCTTTGGTAGCCCCCTCCAGTGAGCTCACTCTTCCTTGCACCAGTGTCTCAGCCCAACAGGCCAGCCTAAAAGTTCAGGGTCCACAAAGAACAGGAATTCCAAATTCAGCATCCATTTCTCTCTTTATTCTCTGCTACCCTTATCAAATTGACTGCCTTGCTATGGATATTCTAATATTCTTCAATAATTCTGCCCTGGAGGAAAGTGGATAGATATTTGAGCACTTGGTATATAATTTATAGAGTACTAGACTCAATTTCAAAAGAAATTTTTGAGTGTCTATTTTATGCCAGATGCAAAGAACACAAAGATGACCTAGGTGGGTCTTGAGTGTCAGGGGACTCACAGCATCATGCAGGCTGAGATGAATCAGTGATTACTGAAAATGAACAAGAGCACCCTGGCACCAGCTATCACTGGTGAAGGAGACTGCTTTCCTGCAGGAGCTGAGATTTGACATTTTCTAGGGTAACAGCATTATGATAGTCCTTGCAAGTGGATTTATTAAATTTTATATTAGTACAGAGTGAGCAAAGTCCTAGAGGTGGGAGAGTTTAATAAAGACAATGAAGGCCCAACCAGGAGAGTATAGCTGGCGTCCAAGGCTCACTCAAGGTGACAGGGTATGGAGGTTGGCTGATTGGGAGCAGGTCACCAAAGACTCCAAATGTCAGTCTCCATAGAGCATGATTTCTCCAATGGGGATTTGTTAGACAGATCCCTACATTAGGATGATGCTGGAAGTGAGAAAATGAACTTTGAAGAAGCAGAATGAATGTCAAGGGACCCAAAGAGAAGTAGAGTTGAGGGAGGAGGTGACGCAGGCCTGGATATAGAGCCAGGACAGTGGGGAAGGCACAAAAGCACTTTTTCCTATCAAAGGAAAGCAATCTCTTTAAGAACCACATTAGCAGAGCAGAAAAAGAAGGGGTTCTGTGGTGGGGCTCTGCAGAGAGCAGCCCAGGGACAGAATCACTCACTTGAAAAATGGCGGCAGGAGACAGGCTTGAGATAAGTAGCAATGGAGATGTGGTCAGGGCCTGCTCTCAGGAACTAGCATGGGCCTGAGATAGGTAGGAGAGCCAGGAGATAGGGAGACCTGAGTCCCCACATTGTCACCTAACCGTGAGATCTTGAGAAAGCCGCTTTGCACTTTCTCTGTGGTTCTCAGTGTCCTCATCTTTGTGACACCTGCCTGACCATCCTCACAGGCTTTTTATGAGGACCTCATGAAAATGCAGGTGAATGGAATTTCAGGGAGAATGAATTGTTATGCCAGCATAGCATATTGTTATGACCACTACTATCGTCATTATTGTCATATGCTGCCTGTCCAGAAGGGAGAGGTGCCCACCTGGCCATCCCTTTAACTTCACAGCACCTAGAAAAGATTAAACCACCGCTGGCAAGACCTTGTTTTGCTCAAGACCATTTAAATACACAACGTCCATTGACCCAAGAGCATAACACGTTTTATAGCATTTTTCTAAGTACCAATTTTCCATGAAAAAGAACAATGTCCCGTGGCTTGAGGGTGTTTAGCAAGACTTACTTATTTTTTTTCCTCTTAAAGAACTTCTAAGGATTTTTGGAAACCCCAAATCACCCTTGAATCCTTTCATTTCCTACTAATTATCCACAAAAGGAGTTCTGACTAATATAATAGGCTGTAATGTTCTGAAGAGCATCAAGCATTCATTTGGACAACTATCTCTGGAAGACCAAGACACATGAAGCTAAAGGAACCTCAGAGCCTCTGCAGCTCGTCCCTGTGTAAGCCTGCAGAAGGGGAGTTCCTGCGGAAAAGGGGCTTTGTTTTTATGGAGGGGGCACACTTACGGAGAGAGAAAACCAGACTACATGTTAGGTGTAGAGAGTTCAGCTGTGTCTGTAACTTGGGTCTGTTGAACATATACGATCCCTGCCATCACTATCCCAGAAAGGACCCTGTGGGACATTCACAAAGGAACTAAGCAAGGTCCCTATATTCCAAGAGTTTGCTATTTCTCAGGGTTCTTGCAAAGCAAACCCTTGACTACATAGTTCTGCAACTCTACTCACAGAAGCTTTAGTTGTGATGATTTCCTGTTTGATTTAATTTTCAATCAACAAAAATTAGTTGAGTTTCTAGACTCTTTTCTTCTTCTCTTTTTCTATTTTTTTTTCAGTCAATTGCAATATCATCAAGCTGAGATATAAAAGAATAATAACTGATAGACATTTCTAGATTCACACATGGGCTCTGCTAATAAAAGTGTATGGCCTCAGTAGAATAACTTATTCTCTTTGAGCCTGAGTTTCTGCATCAGTAGAATGGAGATTATAATGCCTCACTGAGTCCTTATGTGAACTAAGTGAACAACAGAATGGATATAGAATATTCTAGCAGCCTCTACAGGTATATAACGTGACTTTCATTACTTCAACATCAATTCAATAAGATTATTCTTCCACTTGGTGCCAAGCACACTGTCCAAAGCCCCGGGGAGTCGAGATCTGTCCAGCCCCTTGCTTGCGCTGCCTACAGCCAGAGACTGAGTTCAAGACCAGCAACACAGGATCATTGAGAGATTCCACGCTTTTGCATGCCACATGCCTAACATGTTTGTTTCCATGTGTTTGTTTACTTGTTTTTTAACTTGGTGTTACTCTTGCCGATCAAGAATGAAAGAAAGAATTGAGAAAGCATCAGGTTAACGCGACCCATGCAGTCACAGAAACGGGAAAACTGAAACTCCCAAACATGCCAGGATGTTCTGTCCTGCTGCCTAGAATGGTCAGATTAACCTAAACCTATCAGAACACTAACAAGCCTTAGCAGACTCGGCAAAGGTTTCAGGTTGCAACATACAAACGATACCGTGAAGGGGAAAAAAAAAGGAGTTTAGTGGAAGATTAGGAGAAAGCACATTTTTTAAATGAGGCTGTGGCACAATTAGCCTTGTCAACCCATAGAAAGGACACACAAGGGAATCCCTCTCAAGGTTGAATTGGTGACTAGATCAATTTTTACCATTCCTTTAAAAAACTGGCATTGATTAGCGAGTGTGACTGTATGGACTATTTGGAGCTTTAGTTTTCATTCCAAGAAACTGGCAGCGTCTCTCACCACTGATCTTCCCAAATTGATGGATGGTAGCAATTATGTAGAGTTATTTATGTAATATGTTGTAATAGCAGCACACGTTGGCTGTCACTTTGACCCAGACACCCCCTCACCCAATTATAAAGAAACCCCATCACAGAGCTGCCTTCAATAAGGGGCCAAGGAAAGAAACTTCTTCACCCCCACCCCATCCCCCACCTCTCATGGAAATAGAAACTTGGAAAGCGTTGGAGAGAATAATGCCCTTCTGGTAGGAATACTTAACGGTATTGCACAATATTAATTTGTCTTTGTGGTTTATCGGTCCATCTGGGCATTTATTCCTGCCTATTCTTGCAGGAAACAAAGGTTATTAATTTAAAGACCAAACACCATTTTTTCACTTAATGGGTGTTTAATGACTTTTCGTACAAAGCGCCAAGTGTTGGTTTTGTCTGGAGGGAGATCCAAAAGCAAAACAGAGCCCCAGTGCTAGGAAGCAAATTGCTTGGCATCTTTAACATGAAAACAGAATAATAACCATGACAATCACAAGTCCTAGGTACTGAGCACCTACTGTGCACTAGGAATTGTGCTGGTCTTCTACTCATGATCCCTGCTGACTGTTGGATGAGACCATCTCCTCTCCCGTCCTCTTTCCCAGTCGCGGTGATCTCTTGACTCTTAAACATGGCATGTGCTTCTGCCCTGGATCTGGCACTGTTTCCTCTGCTCTTCTTCCCTTAGGTATCCATGTCTCACTCCCTTGCTTCATTAAAGGAAGATAATAGGATAAAAATCATTATTCTTTCTTCCTACCCTCCAGGAGGCAAAAATTTGTTCTCTCCCTATTTTTATTCTTGAGGAGATAGTCAATATGTATCTGCTGAATGAGTGCATATGTAAGAAGGAACCTTGAAAACTAAAGAAAACACACACACACATACATACACACACACACACACACACACGCACACAGGTTAACCACAGGAGATTAGTGCTTTTTATTCCATAGATGATGAGGGTTTCTCTTAGAAGTCAGAGTCAAACAACTCATGGTACAATTAGTCTGCTTATCAAAGAATTAGTTGAATTTCTAGACCTTTATTTTTCCTCTTTTCTTTCCTTTTGTCCATCCCCCCCCCACAATCAATTGCATGCTATTAAGCGGAGAAATAAAAGAACAATTAACTTACAGACATTTCTAAATTCACACACTGACTCTGTCGATGACAGTGGATGACCCCAGCTAAAATAACTTGTTCTTTTTGAGCCTCCTTTTCTGCATCTGTAGAATGGAGGTTATAACATCTTACTGAGTCCTTACAAGAAATGAACAACAGAATGTATGTAGAAAATTCGAAGCTTCTAGATGCACAAGGAGAGGTGGAGAAATATTTAGACAGCAGCCAAACATCATTGGTAACATATCTTGAGGACACTAAAACTTAGTCTGCAGGTTCTACAACATAAACAACAAACCTGCTTTTCAAGAAGTGTGAACCTGAACTTTGAAGTGATAAGAAATGCAATGACACACTGAGTGTCTAGTTACAGCCCACCTCAAGTCCCCATCTTTGTGAATGAAGATCTTTCTACTCAGTTGACTCTCCCTCCTACACCATGGATGTCACTTGCCATGGCAGAGTAGAAAGAATGCTGGCTTTCCTATCAGACAGACCTACACTTGAACTTGAGATCTGCCTCATTAGGACTCTGAGTAGTCAATAAATGCCGTAAGATATGCAACACAATTATAAAATAGATTTGTGTTCAATGATTTTACCCCACTGTAGATGAACACAAGTGTTCTGAGCATATTTAAGGTAGGCGAGGCTAAGCTATGATGTTCAGTGTGTTAGGTATATTAAATGTAGTTTCCACTGAGAATATTTTCAACTTATTGATTTGTTGGGACATAACCCCATTATAAGTCAGGAAACATCTATCTATTAATCAATCTATCTCTTCACCCACCTGTCTCATAAATACATAAATAATCACATTGGTTTTATGGAAACAAGTCAAATGAGAAACTGATGAATAGTTTAGCTATGATATAGCAGAGAAGAGGACTCTCTTCCCTTCTCTGTCTAACCCTTTTGCCATAATCCTGAAAACTTAAAGCAGTTTGAGTGAATCGGACTTTCTTTTTTTTTTAATTTTTTTTAGTTGTTTATGGATCTTTATTTTATTCATTTATTATTTATATGTGGTGCTGAGGATCGAACCCAGTGCCTCACGCATGCTAGGCAAGCGCTCTACCACTGAGCTACAGTCCCAGCCCCGAATCGGACTTTCTTTAGAGGGCTCAACCTCCATCTGAAAAGTCAGTATCTATTCTGTTTTCTGTATTTCTAAGTGAATTGCTCAAAGCCCAGAGAAATCCTCATGGTGTGAAAATATCACAGGCTTTTCTGGTGGCCATCTATCTGCCATTTCCTTCCACCTTTCAAAGAAAGTCTGTCTTTGTTCAGACTGACAACAGGTCCAGCTAAACAGCCGTGGATTTCCCTGACTCAGACCTACAGGGTGCCAGGTGGCAGAGTACTCATGAGACAGGAGGAAGTTCCTGTCTCTTCCAAGTGGCCCTTCCAAGGCCACTCTTTGCCCATCACCTTTCTCCTTTCTCTTTGCCAAGGCTGCACATACAGCACCTGGAAGTACAGCAGTCACCTCATTATCTTCTAAGAAGGAAGTCTGTGGACAGCAGAGATGGAAACTGAAAGGACCTTGGACTGCTGGTGGCACTGATAAGCTGCATATCAGCCCTGTGCTGTCCATGTTGAACTTCTCATTGCATGGGACAAATACATCCCTTAATTATTTGACTTACTGTCATTGGGATTTTCTGTTATTTTCAGGCAACATAGATTTAACTAAATAGATGTAAAAATGTAGGTTGCAACCCAAATAGTGCGGGGCTTTGAATGGTAAGCCGCAGCTGCGTGGAGTGCCTTATGGATCATAAATGATCAAAAAATTGAAAAAAAAAAAAAAGACAAGTGAAAATGACAAGACATGAGGACATTGGCTTTGAGAATTTTTTAGCAAATCATTGGGGGTGGTCAGTATAGTCCTTAAAGTCAGTTGCAAACCAAAGTCTTCAGGGATATTTGAAGTGTGACCACTACATTTTTGTATTCCAGCACTTAGTGAACACCCATTATGGACCAGATTCTGGCCCAAAATAAATGGACCCAAACAAATGACACCCCAAAAATGTCATATCTCACCACTCTTAAAATGCAAAAGGTTGATACAACTGTTCCTATTCTGCAGTCTTTCTCTGTTCCTCAAATTTCTAGAATACATAGTGATAGTGGGATGAAAGAGAAGATTTAGGGACAGGGTTGTGGCTCAGTATTAGAGTGCTTGCCTAGCATGCATGAGGCCCTGGATTCAAACTCCAGTATGGCAAAACAAAAAACCAGGAGATTTTAAATTATCACATTCTTGCTTTGGAAAGCTTAATCGGATTTCTATACTCAACATGTCAATGCTTATACATGCCACCAAGCTTCAGCCCAGAGAAAAGCATCCCCTACAAAGCTCAAAGCATATGGAGAGAAGAGACCAGATGCGACAGATGTGGAAGAGACTGGAGGAATCTGCTGGGGAATGGGCTTATCCACAGACCTTGTGAATACTTATTCCTACTTTCCAGACATTCCCTGGGCAAGGCTCAGGAGAAAAGAAAGAATTTCAAGGAGAAGGAAATGTCATCCCTCTTACTCCCTTGTCCTCGTCCCACAGGTTGATGTCCAGCATGTATAGCATCCGTCACCAAAGAGATGAGGGTCTTTAGTCCAAGCACCAGTCCACAGTGTGGCCTCTAGCTGATTCTTGGACATTTGAGTGAGTGTATGAATTGTCATCATCTGAATTCCAGCTCCACAACATACTGGCTGTTTGACCTTTAGGACAATAAGAGCATCAACCTCACAAGGTTGTGAAGATTAAATGAAGTAGTATGTGTACGTGTTTGGGAAGGTCCTCAATACACCATAAGCCCTTCATAAATGTGAGTAGATTAAAGTGGAGCAGTTCTAGGGAAGTTGAGGATGGAACCCCAAGCTTTGTCTATTGAGATTTTCCTCCTTGTATCTCTCCAAAAGGCCCAGCCCCCAACTGACTTCTCCCTTGAAAGGGTCACTCAGTTGGGTTAACCAATTATTAGGAACACAGCGGGGCACAGTGGTGCACGCCTGTAATCCCTGCACTTAGGGAGGCTGAGACAGGAGAATCGCGAGTTCAAAGCCAGCCTCAGCAATGGTGAGGCGCTAAGCAACTCAGTGAGACCCTGTCTCTAAATAAAACACAAAATAGGGCTGGGGATGTGGCTCAGTAGTCGAGTGCCCCTGAGTTCAATCTCCAGTACCAAAAAAAAAAAAAGTATTAGGAACACTACATGGGAAATTAGAGGTGCTGGCTTTCTAAGAATCTGCTATTTCACCTGTTTCTGTCCCCATGATGACTATGGCCTCCTTTTCTGCTCTTATCCCTGATCCCGAATTATGGAGAAGTGATTGCAGCTTCACTTTCCAACCTAAAATTACTATTATTTCATTGTCTTCAGATAGACTAGGACCATGGTGACAATAAAAAAAGAAAAGAAGTATTTCAAAAATACTCTATCACTACTACATATCACTACTACATTTCTTCTTACTAAGAAAGAAAAGAAACTTCAACATGAACACACTTGTCTTTATTTAAAACTTCTTCCATAATACGTCTGAAATCTGTGACACCTATTCCTGCTCAATTTTAAAAAGCAACTTAATCCTCCTTTTAAAGAAAGGATTCCCTAAGGAGCAGCAATTCACTGCCAATAACAAAAGAAGGTAAACTATGGAAATAGCTCTTCCTCCTCCTCCTCTTCCTCCTCCTCCTCCTTCTCTCTTCCTTTTTTTTTTTTTTTAATTTCTTTCAAGAAGGAGAGGCCCTTTCCCCCCATTAAATAAAATCCTCCAGCTGGCTGGCATATTACACAGGACAAGGAAGCTGCTGTTGGTGAAGTTTGCTCATTGGTCTCCTCCTTGCCCAGAAGAGTACAGATGGCAGCTACCTGACACCCTGTGTCCCCTCAGAGCCCAGTTTGGAAAAAAAAAAAAAGAGGAGGAGCCATGTGGACAAATCATGCTTTTTAGGACAAGACCTCACGTCTGCTCTTACCGGGGCGTGACTGGGGTCACTTCGCATGAGTCGCTGCTGGCGTCCTTATTTCCTCCTCTGTACAATGGGAGCCATAACATCTACTGAAGCAGGTTCCTGTAAGGATTAATGGAGGAGAGTATTAAAAGGTGAGTTAAATTCCTAGCTCAATAAATATTAACTTATTGTTTATTACTGGTAAGACCAAATGTCCCACCTAGGACAGCCCTGGTTCACACCTGTAGTCCTGGCACTATCGATCATTCCACACCCTTGCACTTTCAGAGGGCCTGGTCTAGGCAATAAATTATATGACTATTCATTTTGATCTTCTTAACTCTTCTCTGCAGCTTTAATTCTAGAGTTTTCCAAACATGCAGGAACCTGTTGGTTAAATCTTAAGAGTCCCACAAGGGACCACAGATGACTTTCTAATGTCATGGCACAAGAATGTGGTTAATACCATTGCAGAAGTAGGCAGGTAGCTCACAGACACAGAGAAAACTTTGGTTTAATTCCTTTGCACTAGGCCAGGGGAGAGATCCCCTCAACCCAGTAACTGGCAAATTCCATGGGCATACCCACTTGGGGACAGAATGCCCAAAAGCCCTGAAGAAACCTTGCTTTCCAGAAAGTCAACATTTGCTCATCTTAAGAGGACATGGGCTTGAGGTGAGTAATCCCTCCACAGCCTCATGTCTTCTATAATCCTAGTGTCTCCTTTCCCTGGGACACAGGTGTACACAATTCACTCACACTATTGAGAAAGAAAATACCTAAATGGTCAACTCAGAAAACACTGATCCTCAGAGTAGATTCTGGTACAATGAAACTACGTGCATCTGCATGGGTATTATGTGTGCTTTGTGGTTATAACCAAGAAAATCCATTACAAGCCAACAAACATTTGTGGACATTTTGAGCTTTGGAGATTCTGTTCTTGAGTCATTGGCTTGTTTGTAGAACTGACTAGCATCTTCATTAAAAGCTAACCACTTCAACACAGTTCTAGGCTCCTACATCAGCCTGGAGAGTGGATGAGCAAACATCTTATCACCTTGGCAAGTTGGACAAACAGCCTTTTAGTGTGTTAACAGCCCCTTAATAAGGACTCTCACTGGTGCAAGACAAACATTAGGCGAGGAAGCAGCAGCCTGACCTTAGTATTGACTGATGGTTATCAGTGATGGTTATCAGTGTTGGACTCCACAGGCAGGGGCTCCAGCACCTTCAGAGCGCAGCCGGTGGTATCAGCCACCTAGGAAATGGAAGCATTATTATCTAAAGCCCCATTGAAACACATTGTTGACAATAGACATTTGTGCCACAATCCAATATTAGAGATCACCTTGGAGATGGAATATGAATACTTAAATATCAGGATTTGGGGAATATTCTCATGACTTACAAACATCAGTGGGGCTGAAGATTTAGAAAAGTCCATGACCCTTAGTGATGCATCTGAGCAGCTGTTCCTCTTCTTGGTGGGGGAAGGCTTTTGCTCTGGAAGGACACATAGTACAAAGGCTTTCCTGAAAATGACCATGCCATTTTAGACTCAAATCCACTTTAAGAGCTGATCTACCATTAGCTCTTCTTTAAATAATGAAGAGTTTAAACATGGAGTGATCTACACCAGCCAGGCTCTCCTTTAAGCCTACATCCATTCTCTTAGGACCACCTTAAATACCAGCTACCTCCTCTAGAAAGTCTTTTTCTCACTCCACCTTCTTGTAAGCCCAATAGGAAATTTTAGTTCTCCTCTGGATTCCCATAGCCCAAACATTAGTTGCATATGAGTCATCTAAGATGCTTGTTAAAAATACAGGTGTAAAAAAACAAACAACCCAATCAATAAATAGGCCAAGGAGCTGAACAGAAACTTCTCAAAAGAAGATATACAATCAAGCAACAAATATATGAAAAAATGTTCAACATCTCTAGCCATTAGAGAAAGGAAAAATCAAAACTACTCTAAGATTTCATCTCATGTCAGTCAGAATGGCAGTTACCAAGAATACAAACAAGTGTTGATGAGGATGTGGAGGAAAAGGCACACTCATACATTGCTGGTGGGACTGCAAATTGGTGCAACCAATCTGGAAAGCAGTATGGGGATTCCTTAGAAAACTTGAAACGGAACCACCATTTGACCCAGCTATCCCAGTCCTTGGCCTAGACCCAAAAGGCTTAAAAATAGCATACTACATTAATGCAGCCACTTCAATGTTTATAGCAACCCAATTCACAATAGCTAAACTGTGGAACCAACCTAGATGCCCTTCAATAGGTAAATGGATAAAGAAACTATGGTATATATACGCAATGGAATATTACTCAGCATTAAAAGAGAATAAAATTATGGCATTTGCAGGTAAATGGATGGAGTTGGAGAACATCATGCTAAGTGAAGTAAGGCAATGCCAAAAAACCAAAGGCCAAATGTTCTCTCTGATAAGTGGATGCTGATCCATAATGTGGGAGGGGGCATGGGAAAAATGGAAAAATTTGGTCAAAGAGGAGAGGAAGGAAGGGACAGGACATGGGGGCAGGAAAGATGGTGGAATGCAATGGACAACAATGCCCTAGGTTCACGTGTGACTGCACATATGGTGTAACTCTTTATTGTTAGAATATAGAAATGAAAAATTGTGCTCAGAGAAATGAAAAGTTGTGCTCCATTTCTGTACAATGAATCAAAATACATTCTGCTGTCATGTAAACCTAATTAGAACAAAAAATTTTAAAAAGATTTTTTTTAAAAAAATAAAACCTTTCTGTCCCCCACACAGTGGCATGATAGATAGTTCTGGGGGCCTGGGTGAGTTTAAAAGAGAAGTAAACAAAAATTATAACCAAATAAAAAAAATGCAGGTTCTTCTACTTGAATGATTAGAAATCTGAACATTTCAACCACTTCAGTTCCACTAAAAGAGAAGAAAAAAGAAAAGGTTTCCTGTTGAATCCTATGTGAAGATGGAGTTGAGAACACTGCTTCTCCTCCAAAGAGATTCTGTTTATCTGCAGTATATTCTGGGACTCTTCATTCTTAACAAGCACCCTAGGTGGAGTATTCTCAGTTCCCATTTAAGAAATGATGCTCTGGCTTTTGGCTATTAAATAACTAACACAGTAATGTTGCTTTTTTTTGTTTTTAGTTGTTCTTTTTAGATATACATGACAATAGAGTTATTTTGACATATTCTACATACACAGAGTGTAACTTCCCATTCTTGTGATTGTACATGATATGGAGTTTCACTGGTCATGTATTCATATATGAACAGAGGAAATTTATGTCCAATTCATTCTATTGTTTTTCCTATTCCCATCCCCCCTCCCTTCCCTCTATTCCCCTTTGTCTAATCTAATAAATCTCTATACCCCACCCCCACCTTGTGTGGCATCTGAATATCAGAGAGAATATGTGACCTTTGGCTTTTAGGGATTGGCTTATTTCACTTAGCATGATAATCTCCAGATTCATCCATTTACTGGCAAATGCCATAATTTCATTCTTGTTTAAGGCTGAATAATAGTCTATGTGTATATATACGACATTTTCTTTTTTTTTTTTTTTTCTAGATGGACACGATGTCTTTATTTTATTGCTTTGTATGTGGTGCTGAGGATCGAACCCAGGGCCTCACGCATGCAAGGCAAGCGTTCTACCGCTGAGCCACAATGCCAGCCCCATATACGACATTTTCTTTATCCATTCATCTGTTGCAGGGCACCTAGGTTGGTTCCATAGCTTATCTATTGTGAATTGAGCTGCTATAAACATTGATGTGGCTGCATCATTGTAGTACGCTGATTTTAAGTCCTTTGGGTATATATGGAGCAGTAGGATAGCTGGGTCAAATGGTGGTTCCATTCCAAATTTTCTGAGGAATCTCCATACTATTTTCCAGAGTGGTTGCACCAATTTGTAGTCCCACCAGCAATGTATGAGTGAGCCTTTGCCCCCACAGCCTGTCTAGTAATGTTGTTTTGTGAAGATGGACAGCCTGGAAACTGGGGATTCCTTTAGTTTTCTAAGCATAATGATGCCCTTTGCATGTTTAAGACTGGAGGTAAAAGCTGAAGCAGAGATTCATTGTTTGACTTCATAGAAGAGAGAGTGCTAAACACGTGGGAGGCAGAGAGAGGAGTGGATGCTCCAATGGAAGAAACTGGGACCAGCAAGCCTGGGGAAAGGGAAAGCAGAGAATCCATGACTGGAACCTGGCCATGTCCCAGAACCAGCCTTAAAAATAAACTTATGGCAGGAGGATGTTGTAAACTGTTGGCTCCAAGATGTGCAAAGCCATGCCCCTCCTCAACCTCCCTTCAGAACTTTTGAGGAAAGAGGTGTTGGAAGCCTCCTCCACACTGGTAGAAGGACCTGAGGAATCAGAGTGAGGTGTTGGAGCACAGCGCACATCTGGCTTACACATGTGGGCTCGTCTCCTCACACAGCCGGTTACGCAAAACAGGTGTTCAACAAGTATTTGTGAAACAAATGAAATAACTACTGGGGAGAAGCTCAGAGGGAACACCATGGTTCCTACCGCCACGAAGGACCCACAAGGGTAGAGGCAGAAATTAAATAGCATTTCCTTACCAGCCTGCAAAGACAGGCCTTGGACCTCCACAAATTCAACTCAGCATGGTACCAAGTGCCTGTCAAGAAAAAGCACGGTTAGAGCTTGCAGAGTCAAGAACTACCCATGTGACATTAGGTGGGTTTTGTGGTGTTTGGCTGTTTTCTTGTTTTGGAAAGATCTGGGGACAAATGTAATGAAGCATTTAAAATGCAGAGCAAAACTCCACACATGCCATTGTGTCCTGATGTGCACGCCATTGATCTAAAAGCAAGTAGAGCAGGGGATGTCCATGTGACACCCAGCTGGTGGAGTGAAATTTTGTCCTGCGTCCCATCTGTTCTGAGTCAAAGTCACAGACATAGCCTAGGGCTCCTGCTTATAGTTCAGACTCACAGTTCAGCAGCAGCTCTTTTCTCTCTTCTGCAAGTCCATGTACTATGCTTACAAGCTATCTGTGTTTCTAAGTCAACAGCGTTCTCTGATGACTTTTGAAACAACCTAAGACTAGCACCAAGTCACCGGGAGAACAAAGGATGAATCGAGAGCATGTGGTCCTTTCTCTAGGGCCCTTGAGGTGGACTCCCTTTGCTCAAAGACCCTTAAGGCCTTTGGGGAAAGCTCATCTCCATTCTGTGTTATCCCAGCAAACCTGCCAACCCCCACATTTACCAGCATCCCCTACCTGATTACAGGGCTGGTCATGTGACTCCAAATTAGCCAATCTCAGGGCTTTATGCCTTTAGAAATAGCGATTGGTCCAGGTGTAGTTATCTGATCTAATCCTAGCCCCCTACTTTTGTGGTTCTGGGGATCAAACCCAGGACCTGATATATGTTAGGCAAATACTCTACCACTGAGCTACATTCCCAGCCCTCGTGTGATCTAAGCAAAGCTGATCAAAGTCAACACATGGGCTTTGGGCAGTGCGCAGCAAATATTCCCAGCTACTCAGGGGGCGGAGGCAGAAGGAACACTCACTGGAGGCCAGCCACAGCAACTTTGTGAAACCCCGTCTCAAAATTAAAATGGCTGGGAATGTAGCTCAATGGTAGGGCACCCCAGGGTTCAATCCCATATACCACAAAAAGAAAGGGAGAGACAAAGAGAACAAAGAAAGGAAAAAGAAAGAAAGAAAAAAAGAAAAGGAGAAGAAAGAGAAAAAGGGAACCCCTTTGGGAGTTAATCATTAATTAGCTGGAAAACATGTGACTCCAGAGCTTGGTGGTCAGAGCCCTTTGCAGAAGAGAGCCACCCAGAAGAGCCCTGAGCTAAGGGGGTAAAGAGAAGCTGAGCCCTCACACCACTGTTGGAATCCCTGAATCCAGCTGTACCTGAAGGTAGATTATTGCTGGACTTGGACTTGCAGGATACATAAAATTTTATTTGTTTACACTTAGATTCATTTTAAGGTGGGTTTTATAGTGGCAACTGAATATAAGTGAACACCAAATATTTATATTTAAGTAACAAGTAACTTTCATGAAGCAAAATGGCGCCATTCTTAACAATTGTTTATTGCACACTCACTGGGAGTGAAAACCCGTACCACAGACTGAGTGCCCCTCCCATGTGAACATCCTATTCAACCAAGTCCCCTGAGACTTGGAGAAGCTGCCTGATTTGGACATAAATCACTAAACTAATGCAGGAGTGTCCCAATTGAAATCTCAGCTCATGTTGATTCGACTCTATACCCTCAAAAGAGTGTGGAAGGCAGAGACAGCTCTTTTGTGCTATTGAATTAACAAGATGCCAGCACTTTCCCATAAGGCCAAGGTCCTCAGCCCATCTCCTTTTGTCCTGCACAAGCTCCAGGCTTCAGAACCAGGGTCCTGACGAGGGCAGCTTGGAAATCTGGCAGCATCAAAACCTCCCTAGTGGTCATTGGGTTGTTGATGCCCCACACCAAAGAATCACAGGAGGCTGGCCCTGCTGCTGGCACTCCGTGGCCTGGAAGCTGGAAAGAACAAATGCTAAGGCAATGAGCTTCATCCAGGATCAGCCCCTTTCTTGGTTTGCTGTGAGCTCATCGGGCCTTTGTGGAAGAGGGGAACTAAGGAATAGGATGGCTCTGAGATATTGGAAGCAGGAGCTGAGCACATTCAAGATCACCACTGCCCCATAAATGGCTAACTCTGCTCACTTTCCTACTTCCTCTCTCACATCCCCTTTCAAAGTGGCAGCGGAATAAAGCCTAAGGAATCTGCTCTGAAGGCCCATAAATAAAAATTTCCTTTATTTGAATGGCAATTCTCATTCCTATTTAAATAAGAAATGCCTGGCTTTCCTTATTTAAATTCCCCTTTGCCTTAGGCTGTTTTGCATTGCTATAACAGACTCAGACAGACTAGGTAATTTAAAAACAAAAGAAATTTATTTTTGCAGTTCTAGATACTAGCAAGTCCAAGGTGAAGGAGCTGCTCCTGGGAAGGGGCTTCTTACTGTGTCATCCCATGGCAGAAGACAGAAAAGCAAGAAAGCATGCACAAGAGAAAACGAGAGACTGAACTTACAGCCTCAAACCTTCCAATAATTGGCATGAATCCATTCATAAGGGTGGAATTCTCATGAGCTAAATACCTCCCATTAGGCCCCGCCTCCCAGACTATTGCATGGAGAGGACAGGGAGACAAGTTTCCAGCACATGAACCTTGGATGGAACCTTGGGTGATACAGTCACACCATGGCACTGCTTCAAATATTGAAAAATGCATGGACATATCCCTGTCTATATGAGAGTAAATAGTCATATTTACTATATGAGCAAGTTACACAGTCTCTTTGAGTCTCTGTTTCCCCTTCTGAAAATGGGAATGATGCTTCCTTCCTGAAAATGGCATAAGAATTAAACACACGATGTGCTTTCACTCCTTCAGGTCCATAGCATGTGGTGGATGCTCACAATTGTGAATAATAGCAGGATTTCCCCAAAGTGCTCATGGGAACAAATGTAATACATGTCAGGCCCTGTCTTTTCCACCTAACCTTGAGTTGCTACCTATTAAATAGCCAACTTCTTCCCTAATGAGGCTTTTACTATTTTCAATATTTTGTGAATCTAGAATCCCCTCAAGACGTCTCTGGCCACAGTTGCATAGAGGAGGCAGAGCTATCCCAAGACCACACAGTCATGATCACGCCCAATAAATAATTATGTGCATCACCATGATGTAAGGTTAACTGTAGGATACTTGTGGGTGCCGTGGTGATACAACAAGAATATTTTAGAAAGTTGAAGGCCTCAGGTTGCAGGTCTTGCCCCTCCACCACCAACTGAAGCCCAGGCCACAAATAAGGTGCAGTAAATGAGAGAAAGGTAACATTTTCTAAAGTCAAAGTCTTATCTGCTGCCCTTTCCTCTGTCCAGACCTGATGGCACACCCCATATATCCTCCTCTGGTGTAAAAGGGTCACCAGGCTCTAGATGACCATAAGGCACTCATGAGCAAGGCAAAATGCACTATAGAGATGCCCCACTGTTCCTTGTGGGAACCAGAAAGGCAGAAGCACTGGGAAAATGGAACCTCCCCACAATATTACCAAGATATTTCCATCTTTGATGTATGTGATCATCTGGGGCCTTATGAAAGTGCAGATTCTGGACCAATAGTTCTGCAGTGGAGCCTGATAATCAGCATCTCTAGCAAGGTCCCAGTGATGCTGGTGATTCTGGATCAGAAACCACATTTGAGTAGCAAGGCTTGGAGGTATAGGAAGCTTATGGGGTTTGCTAATTAATAGTAGATAAGCTATGAATGAATATGAACTGAATGAGGGGAAATTAAGATTAGAATTCTGTTATCCAAGGTTAGACTGGGGTTAGTGATTATGCCTCCAAGTTCTCATACTTAACATTTATCATCCCATCTGTTCCTTTTGTTTCTTTTTCTTTCTCCTCAGTAACAGGGCAGTAGAAAGATCAGACTTACTACCTTTGATGTTCTCTCTGAACCTCAGTGTCCATGTCTATAAAATGGAAATCAAGCTACCTTCTAACTGTTGCAAGGATTAAATGGCTCCTAAAAGGAGCTCAAGAAATGGTGCCTACTATTATTCATTCATCAACCTGAAGAGGTAACATATTCCTCTACTCCATATGGAGGGAAGCAGAAATATTAATTGTGTGTGTCTGCAATCACACTGCATATGTCCATGTGCATAAACAAATTGTTTCACTTATTCCTGAAGCATTTTGAGATGCCCAGAGTTAGGCCCATTTTACAGATGGGAAAACTGAGCCTTAGAAAGAATAAATGACTTTTATCCAAGGTCACAAAGCTGAGTAAGTGGGGAGAACCAATTGTGTCTGATTCAAAGCCATGTTCTTTCCCCACATCCTGCCTCTCCCTTGTGCCCTAGATGTGGGCAACCTGCCCTCTGAAAACAGTCCTCACTGTCCAAAGCTCTGGATCTTAGCTGATCAGGCTCCAATTCCAGCCCACGTCCTGGGCTCACTCTGGCTGCAAAGCAGACAGCCTGTTTACATGTCACAGGCCTGGGGATGGCAAAGTCCTCAGTGCTGTTTGTCTGTTTTTGCCTTCTCCTCACACTCAGACCTTGAGTGAGTCAGTCACAGCCAAGTCCAAGGACAGTTTGTACCAAGCTCACTCCAACTGCTGGGAAGGTGTTTGAAGCCCCAAAGGTTACTGGGTGAACGTGTCAAAGTAGACAGACAGATGACCTCTCACCTCCTTGCAGGAGGGAAGTGTTTGTTGAACAAAGGTCCGAGGGCATCCTCTCCAAGTCCCAAACAGGCCTGAATCACCAGCCCCACTTTCCAACCACAAATGTTTTTGTGTTCATAGCCAGGTTCCAAGCGAGGCAGGATATGCCCAGTTGTTAAGCTGGCATGTGTTTTTGCCACTATAAACCTGGCTTCCTGCTCCATAGCCCAATCCCACCCCAGTATTCCCCCTCCTATGGCAGAGATGGCTAACCACTCCCTGGAGATTTCTGTTCCCCTTATAGAACTGTCACTGAGAAGTAGCTTCCAACTCAGTGATCACATTTCCCAGCACCCCTTGCTTCTTGTGAGGATCATGTGATGGCTTCACACCAATGAGAAGAAGTGATGTCTCACTCCTGGGCCAAAGCATCCTTTCTTTACCTTCTCTACTCATCCTAGGCAGGAAAGGAGCCACAGAAAGAAGGAACTTGGGACCTGACTCACCCTGTGGCTTCTTAATGACCAGGGACACCCACATAGTCACATCTTGGTGAGTGAGAAATAAAATATTATTATTTTAAAGGCACTGAAACGTTTGGATCTGTTTGTTAAAGCAGCTAACACTGCTCTCATTGTGTACCCCTAGAGTTGAGGCAGCAACATGAAGGTTAATGGACCTATGGGCACCGTGTGTCCAGAACTTCATCACTGTGATGTCAGAGCACCTTCCTAGGATTCTGGCAGGTAATCATCATCCCCAGTTTAAACTGTATAAACTTTGCCTTTGGGATGTTAAATCATTCATTCCAGATCATACAGTCAGAAAGTGGGAGTCATAGGGTTCAAAGAAATTTCTGGCTGGCAACAGGTGCAGGGAGCCCACCATTTTGCCACCTCTAACAGTGATCCATAAGGGCTTTAGAAAGAGTTTCTTTCCATAGTCATTCCCGAGAAAGAGCCCACAATCTGAAGTAATTTATCTGTGGTCTCAAGAGAGCCCACTTTCTCTCCCATGGGCCCAGTCTGCCTTCTGGGGAAGATGAAAACAGAAAGGGATGAGTGACAGGCGATTCTCTCCCCTTCTTAAACTGGCCAGCCCTATTTTGTGTTTTATGTAGAGACAGGGCCTCACTGAGTTGCTTAGTGCCTCATGGTTGCTGAGGCTGGCTTTGAACTGGCAGTTCTCCTGTCTCAGCCTCCCAAAGTGCTGAGAGTACAGGCGTGCGCCACCGCACTCGGCTCCCCTTCTTTTTCATTTGCACACTCTGCATCCTCAGTCCTCACACCATATACCTCAACTATTGCAACAGGGCCCTAGCGTGGGGAGAGAATGTCTCCGGAACCTTCTTCTCCTGCCCCTTCTGCACTGTACCCAATGAGATCTCATGCCTCCTTAAACCTATCACAAATTCCTTACTTTCTACAGGCTGACATTCAAAGTAGATGATACAATCCCGACGTTCATTTCTATTATATATTCAGTTGCTCCAATCCTTCACCCTGTACTTGATCCTGATGGCAGATCTCACATTTCCCTGAGCACATTCTTGCCATTGACTTTCTTAAACTCCTCTGATATGTTCTGCCTTTATCCTGATTGTTACAAGCTCAGACTCTACCATCTGTCAAGACTGATGTCAGTACAACCACTTCTAGAAAGCCTTGTTTGGTTTCTACAACTTGGACCTCCATCTCCTTCTTCTGAGGTCAGGCAGTAGGTCTTATTGGGCTCTGTTACTTTTAAAATATATTGATTCTTTGATCTCACTTCTTATCTCCTGTCCTAGCTCCTTAGAAAAAGAATGCTTCTTTCGTCTATGCATTCATTCTCTAACATTATAATTGAACCCGGTATAAAATAAAAGTGGTGTTTGGTAAGTTTGCTGAGCTAATTCAAAATTGTGGGTCAAGGCCCACCCTAATGAAAAGAGGGAGAGAGCAAACTCAAATTACTAAAATTCATAATGAAAAAGGAAATGTCACAAGAGACACTATTGAAATACAGAGGATAATTAAAAAGTGTTTTGAAAACTTATACTCCAGTAAAATAGAAAACCCTAAAGACACTAACAAATTTC
>PVHX01013313.1:0-12062 GCA_004024805.1 Geosciurus inauris
CTTATTGCTGTATTTCAGTTACAGTCAAGTGCCAAATTATAAGTGAGTGGCCAGATGAATATCTCCCTGGGCCTACGCTGCAGCTCTACCAGACTGAGTTCCAGGAAATCTCCAGACCCCACAGGGCCCACCAGGGCTACTGCTCTTTAGATTTTTACCACCATAGATCAGTTCTGCCTGTTATTTGTGCTTTATGTGAATGGAATCGTGTTGCACGTGGTCTTCTAACTTCTTTCACTGACATCATTATGCTATTAGTTTGTGTTAATTGTATTAATAATAAGTCAATTTCTCTCCCCCAGCCTGACACTTGATGAGTGATTAATTAACAGTGAGCCTTGGCTGAGAGAACCTGACCCTGTCAGTCCAGTTCCTGAGTGAGACCTGAGTCTCCTGCATTGCTGAAACATGTGCATGAAGGTGGAAATCAGGGTGTGAATCAGGACCCGGAGGTTCCTCTGAATGGTCCAGGGTCTTGATTTGTGCTGTTGTCCCTTGGTGTCTGTCATTTGGTGTGGCCTTGGCTATTGTTAAACACCCAACAGCAGCCGGAGTCGGTGGGGAAGCCTGAGAGGAGAGACTTGGAAGATGCCCCTTGACTTTGCCTTCCAGGGAGAAGACATTCATTCCTTTGTCCTGCTCCAAAGCTCCCAGGTAAAAATCTCCAGGCCCACATCTTTACCCGGAGGCTGCTAGGGGCAGGTCCCCAGGGTCCCTTGTGTGTGCTGCATCACTCACTCCTGGAAGAGACAGGCATGACTTCTCTCCCATCACCCATTTCACAGAAGTCGAGGTGAAGCTCCCAATGCAGCTGGGTGAGTGCTGATGTGGGGGCCAGGCACACCCCCGCCCTGCCTTGTGCGCTGGCCCCACAGGACCCAGAGACAAGCCAACCTGACCAGGTGGAGAGGAGCCAGCTCAAGGGAGGGTCTGGGTGTTGCGGTGTGTTTGAAATAAATCACCGGGTCAGTCTTAAAGCAGGGCGTGGAATGCTGGCTGGCCAAGGGGCAGTGACCAAGTTGCCTCTGCACACCTTGACCCCTTCCAGAAGGTAGGGTATCTCTTTTATAGCCAAAAACCTCAAGCTACCAATAAGTCAAAACCATAGCAACAAAGAAAGTGGGTCAGAATGACCCAGTTCAGGGTACAGTACACTGCCCAAGAAAAAAGGGAACTAAAAGGGGGATCTCACAAATGCATTGCCTAAGAACACATTGTATAAGAACAGATGTGGCTGGGGCTCAGTGGTGGAGCGCTTGCCCAGCACATTTGAGGCACTGGGTTCGAGTCACAGTGCCATATAAAAAAATAAAGTAAAATTAAAAAAAAAAAAAGAATAACAGAAACATTTTTCAGCTGCTTTGCGTTGCCAAACAGGAGGTGGCGGAGGCAGGGTTTTCTTGTGGGAGAAGCATTTCTTACATGAAATGGAGACTCAGGGTAAAATGGAGTTTGTCTGGTCAAGGCACATAGAGTTTGGCCCGTAACATGGGAAAGCTCTTCCCTGGGGGCACTGGAGTGTGGCCTGGGAAGGGTGGGACTTGGCAGGCCTGAGCAGAGCATCCCGATGGAGGGAGTCCTCCAGAGCAAGGTGGAGGACCGGGCTAGCCCTGGGGGGGAGACGGGGCCACCGGCTGCTGGGGGTGTGCAGCAGAGGCCTGTCTAGGTGGGTGAGGATCCTGCTAGGGGTGGTGCCGTGAGTCCCCTCTTTCTGTCCCAACAGGCACAGAGCCCCACCTCTAGGCACACACACCCTTTGTCACAGGTAGGTGAGCAGGAATGGAATGCACTGAGTCATGGGTGACATGGGAGGCTGGACCGAGTGGCCAGGTCCTAGAGTAGGCAGGTTGATTAAGTCAGTAAAGAAGTTAGTCCCAGCTCTTTTAATCAAGTTCTCTGTCCTCACCTCCTGGGGCATACCATTCCTGCACTCCATCCTCTGGGTCTCAACCCATGTTTGTCTGGTAGGGCCTCCACCTCCCCTGGCTTCACCAATGACCCATTTTCTAGATTCTCTCATCCCTTCTAAGCTTTCAATTGCAGTCCTTGACCTGCCTTAGGTCTTTGCCAAAGTGTCCTGTCTCAGCGCCTGCCCGATCTACCCTGGCCCAAGAAATGTCCAAGGAGGATCAACAAGTCCTGCCTGGCCTGTGTCTGTGTCCTGGCAGCAGTCTCTTTCCTCTCTTCTCTCTGGTCAGGAACTCTGGTTCCTGTCCTTCGAGACCCCAGAGCCACTCTCTGTAGTTGTCTGGTCTTCTGTCTGCAGTCCCTCTGCCAGTGCACCGCCTGGGCCCCAGGACATGAGCCCTGGTGACCCCTGAGCCTTTGCCCAGTGGTGGGCACTAAGCATGGCAGGACAGGCCTGCTGCTCCCACTTGTCCCAGCTGTGGGACAGATAGGCCAGTAGGAAGGGATTAAAACAAGAATGTCACAGGCCCCCCTCCGCAGTCGCCCCTGACATGCCCACCCTCGGAGGCCTCCTTTTCTCAGGGCCATTGCCGAGCAAGGAGGAATGGGTCCAGTGCTTTCCTTGGGCCACACTGCACGTCCCTATGCAGGGGCTGGGCCCGCCTCAAGCCCTCCCTGCCATACTGCTTAGCAGGGCAGGGGCCATGGGGTGAGAGGGGGCAGGGGAGGACGAGGCCTAGGGGTGCTGGCTGGGAGGAGTCACTAATTTAAAAAATTAATTAGATATCTTTCATGCTTTTGATGATTCGCTCTTGTAAAACTCAAACAGGGCAGAAACTTTAAAACAAAAATCCTTGCCCACAGCTGCACCCCCAGGTCATTCCTGCCTCCAGTTGGGCAGTCTCCACTCAGGCCCCCTGTGGAACAGACACAAGCAGGTGCCTAGACGCACGGTCACATACCCAACATGCAGACACACTGGGCACACGCAGGACCCCACACAGCCACAGGGGCACGCTGATGACCTGAGAGGCTGGTTGGAATAGCCTGCGCCGAGTGTATTCATGCAGATCTGGCTCAGGTTTTGCTGAAGAGCAGCTGTTTAAATCCTAGCTCCTGGATCTGCCCCCTATGCTACCTCCTGGGGGCATTTCACTGTCCCCTCCCTCTTTGTGACCCTACGAGGTTTCTAGCACACAGCTTGTGAGACCTACGTGCCTGAGAACACGTGCCAGGGCCTTGGGTAGTGGTGACATGGTACCCTGAGGCTGTGGGCATGGGGTGTGGTGCACCTGGGGACTCAGGAAGATGCCTGGGCATGGGGAGGAGGTAGATGTGAGCAACCAACCCTCGACATCGAGGAAGCACTTGTCAGAAGGCTTTGGGGCACTCCAGATTTGTGTGGCCACAAACACTGATTATCCCTGAAAACTCAATCAAGCTCAACTGAAACCCGTGGAACACCCCCAAGTCAGAGAGGGGCACTGACAGTGTTCTGGGTCCCCTGTTGCATTTCAACCTCCACCAGCATCCTGTGTTGGGGACCAGCCCCAGGTTGGACGGGGTTTCAACTGGGTTCCTTCCCAGAGATCTGCCTGCAGAATGCAACTCTGTGTCCTCTGGGCCTAGGTGCGCCCTCTGAGGTTGACTCCTGACTGGACAGGGGCAGGTGGGGAGGGAAACTGGGCTACCTCACCTGGCTGGGTCTGCACTGTGATCATTCATGTTCAATTCAGTCATGCTCAGGTCCGGACTGGGGATCTGGCCCCAGAATCCAAGAGCATTCCAGAGTCCTGATTTGAATTTTCCTCAATCTTGTAGAATCCTTTATTAAGAGAGCAGAAAGGAGCCACATGGAAGTACTAGGAATTAGCAGGCTGGCCATGTGTGAGTTCCGGGTATGTATGGGATTACTCAAGAGAAGAGATCTAAAAAGTTCAGGGTCTCTAATAATATCTTGGTGGAGTTGTAAAGTGAGTTAAAAGTATACATTATGAGACTGGGGGTCATGGTGTACACCTGTAATCCCAGTGACTTGGGAGGCTCAGGCATGAGGATGGCAAGTTCAAGGTCAGCCTCAGCAACTTGGGGAGACCCTGTCTGAAAATAAAAAATAAAAAGGGCTGGGGGTGTGGCTCAATGCTAGAGCAACCTGGGTTCTCCCTGTACTGGGGGTGGGGGTATACATTATGAGCCAGGTGTGGTGTGCATGCCTGTAATCCCAGCTGCTGGAGACGCCAAGGCAGGAGGATAAGAAGTTTGAGGCCTGGGCAATTTAGTGAGACTCTGTCTCAAAAAGAAAGGAAAGGCTAGTGATGTAGCTCAGAGGTAGAATACCTCTAGTTTTTGCAAGAAAGTATTTTTCCATCAGAGCTCAAGGCGGCAGGTGCAGCGGCTACATTGTTGGGGTGCTCATAGTTTGGTCAAGGTGTGTGCAGGTTAGAGGGCCTTCTGTGCAACCAGAGTAAAGGGGCTTTCAGGGGGCCACCGGTGGAGATGCAGATGGGAGTGTTACACCCCATCAGCGAGAAACAACAAACTCATAGATTCATTCGTTAAAGGTTTATTTTTCAGCCAGCAGGACTGCAAAGCCAATTAGAGCCAATTCAAAGTTGCCGCCCCCGACTTGGTTTAACTTACAGATTATATAGCAAAAGAAAACTGCAAGTCAGGCGCTATGACATTTTCTCTTTTCAGCCAATGCAAGCAAGCCAACAATACAGAAGCAGAAATTGCAATTAGCTAAGCCCACCCTACATTTGGGAAATAGATTGTAATACTGTTTAGTAAGCATCCTGGGTTTGGCAAGCATCCTGGAGTTGTTGTTTTTTTTTTTTTTAATATTTTTTATAGTTGTTGATAGACCTTTATTTTATTTCTATGTGGTGCTGAGAATCGAACCCAGTGCCTCACACATGCTAGGCAAGCGCTCTGCCACTGAGCCACAACCCCAGCCCCCTGGAGTTGTTTTTTAACTGAAACTTAGGTCAAGATGACCTCAACTCTTTGCAAAAATAAAGTATGTTGATGTTTGGGCTAAAGTTAAGGTGGCTGGCAGCCCAGACAAATTGGAGTTTCTTTTTTTTTTTTTTTTTAAATGTTTATTTTTTAGTTGTAGGTGACAGAATATCTTTATTTTATTTTTATGTGGTGCTGAGGATCGAACCCAGTGCCTTATGTGCGCTAGGCGAGCACGCTACCACTGCGCCATAACCCCAGCCCCCAAATTGGAGTTTCTTAAGCTAAGAGTTACCACAGGAGGTCTTGGTGGGAAGCCGGAAGGGGGGCAGGGCACTGGGCAGTAGGTGGGCCTCTCCCCTGATGGGCACAGTCTGACATGCCTCTGGGGAAGGCACTGATCTCCATGAATTTTTGGACTGGCTTAGAGTAGTACTTCTGCCAGGTTTCTCTCTAGGTGTGGGAGTTGGAGGTGATGCTTGGCAGAGCAGTGGGTGTCCTAGCCTCACAGGCTAAGCAGATTGTGAGTTCAGGAAACATAAGAGAATCCCTTATATCAAAGAGTTAGAAGAGTAGCAAGAGGTGTCAAGAGCTGGGTGTGGTGGCACAAGCCTGTAATCCCAGCACTTGGGGAGGCTAAGACAGGAGAATCGTGAGTTCAAAGTCAGCCTCAGCAACGGCGAGGCCCTAAGCAACTCAGTGAGACCCTGTCTCTACATAAAACACAAAATAGGGCTGATAATGTGGCTCAGTGGTCGAGTGCCCCTGAGTTCAATCTCCAATACCAAAAAAAAAAAAAAAAGAGGTGTCAAGGACAGCAGCCGGGATGGTGCTGGGGCAAAGGCTTGAGTGTCTGGGGTGGAAGTGTCTCCAGCCATGGGGTCCTGGGTTGGGGCCATATCTTGTGAGGCAGTACCATCTCCAGCAGGGGTATTCCTATCTGGGCTGCGAGACAAGGTGTCCTTTCTAAGTGTGTCCCAGTCACCGTGAGTCTTGCTTTTCTGGCTCTGTGCTATCCGGGGGCAGCCCTCACATCTCCCACTGGTATCAGCCCTTTCCCCAGGTATGGCTTTGACTGCTGTTGGGCAGGGTGGCAAAGTCTTTGGGTGGTATGCCAAGATCAATGGCCTATGGCCTCAGCCCTTGTCACACCTGATTGAAACACTGATGTCCTCAGAGGTTTGGGCCTCTGGATTACAAGCCAGTGAAAATACCTGACCAGCAGCAATGAGACCAACAGTCCCAACAGGCAACCAGGCAATAGAAGAGGTGCAGCTGCACTTGATGGATTCCTGTTCTGAGTGTTCTGAAGTGAGGTTCAAGGGGATTCCATGTCAGATGAGCTGTCTGGCCTGTGGGGTTCCTCCTCTAGCCCTTATGGGACTCATAAATGTCTAAAAACCTGGGGTTTATTAAGGGGCCTCAGATATAATGATAAAAGAGGCTTTATACTGATGGAGGTAAGACAAATCCCCCTTTAAATATAGGGAAGGGTTTGCTGGGCGCGGTGGTGCAGGCTTGTAATCCTAGTGGTTGAGGAGGCTAAGATAGGAGAATCGCAAGTTCAAAGCCAGCCTCAGCAACTTAGCGAGACCCTCAGCAACTCAGCAAAAGCCTGTATCTAAATAAAACATAAAAAAGGACTGAGGATGTGGCTCAGTAGTTAAGCAACTCTGGGTTTGTCAATAAATAAATAATAAGGAAGGGTAATGGGAAAGTTTTAAAAAACTGATGCGGGATGTGCGTTGGCCAAGGGGCCTTGAATTTGGAGCAGTTAAGTCCTGGGGTGAAATGGAGGCCCCTTTGGTGTCATCTGCAGGACTGGAATTTAAAACAGAACTGTTTGAGGAGATAATTATGTCTCTCCATTAAGCCAGCTACCTGAGCTCCACCGAAAGCCAGATGCAGCTCTCACTGCCTGCCTCTGCCGGAGCCCAGGCGGTGCGTCTGAGGAATGAGGTCCCTGTCTTGATCCCTGCAGTCTCTGCAGCCCCCGGGGGGAATAAGGGGTGTGCTGGGGTGCCTTGGTGTGTAGAGGTGAGTGTGGTTTTGATTTGTACTTTGATTTCCTGTGAGGCAAGAGGATCTCAGCATTCTTTACCCGAGAGAGGCACCGCTTAGGCAAAGGCTCAGCAGTTTTATAATTAATGCAAACATGGAGCTGCTGGCTGGCCAGGCATCCAGTGTGTGGACCCTCGGGTCCCAGGACATTCTGACCAGGGGACGGGAAGTGGCAACCTTCCCCTGAGCTCTGTCATTCCTGATGGCTGGCAGTGCTATCCATGCCGTCATTTGCTCAGTTAATGCCACAGGGCTCCCTGGGTAGCCAAGGGGCCTAGAAGACGGTGACCTTCAGCATCATGGCCTCTGCAAAGGAGTGAGGTCAGGGCGTGCCACCACCCCTGCTGCTGGAATATACCAGGTTTGGTCCTGGCCTTGGGCTCAGGTTTGGTCCACCCTGTCCTCAGGGGCCTCAGGAGCTGTGCTGAGCTGTGGTTTCCAGGACCCAAGCACAATAGGCCTCCAGTGTACGGCCTCAGGGGCTGGGTGAGCCTCTATTTCTGGAGGGCCCGGTGGCAGCTTGGGTGCCTTGGGAGGCCAGCAGAAGCAGCTTCTTGCATCCGAAGCCCTTGGGCAGCCACTGGTCCCCAGCTAGTCCAGAGACTGCAGGGGCGTGACAAACGTTTCCAAACCCTGTGGTGCTGGAGGCACACAGGCCACTAAGGGGAGCATCCACCAGGTGTGATTCTGACAGATGTTAGAGCCTTTTGCAGGAGGCAGCCTCGTTTGAGGTGGCAGTTTATAAACCACAGCATCAGGAGGATTAAGTCCAATTTGTCAATGTTGCCAGCAGACCCCAAGGGGACTGAGAAACGCTGGACTTGTATGTTAATGAGCTGCCAACAGCCATCGCCACCCTGGTGCCCCTGGAGGAGGGTGAATGTGGCTCAGTGGTTGGGTGCCCCTGAGTTCAATCCCCAGTACCAAAACAAAAAACAGAAAAAACAAGAAGTTTTGATCAATGCACCATGCACCATGCTGGGGCATCGTAGTAATTCCTTTTTTTCTTTTTTTCCCAGAGACTAGGCCTCACTATGGTGTATGTGGCCAGGTTGGCCCTGAATTCCTGAGCTGAAATCCTGGGCCCCGAATTCCTGCTTCAGCCTCCTGAGTAGCGGGGACCACAGGTGTACCCCACTGCATCCCTCCAGCAGTGACTCTGAAGATGCAGAATCCTTTGCTGCTGCACCAGCTCTGTGCACAGACCGGCCACCAGCCATGCACCCATTCTGCTCTCGGACACCGTGTTGTCTTCCCGGTGACATTTCGCTGCCTCTTTCTGCTCTCGTCTTCTGGTGGAACGTACGTGTTCTTTTCTCTCGATTACAGACCTGGAGTGAAATTCCTGGGCCGCAAGTTAGATGTGTGCACAGTTTGAGGGGATATTGCTGAAGAGTTTTCCAAAGCGGTGGGGGCAGGTTTCAATGGCGTGACACCCTGAGCCGCTCTGTCTGAATCCTCACATCTCTTCTGCTCCGAGGAATCCTTTATCACTCCTTTAATGTGAATCACTCATTTTTTTAGAAAATCACCATTAGGAGCATCTTCTCTGGCAGAAATTGTTCTAGGCATCGGGATACCAAGGGTGGTCCCCAGAGAATAGGACCCACTAGCGGAGGAAATGTGCCATCAACAAACACGGTCACATGCCATGTAACACTTCAGCTGAAGATACCACACAGATGATCATGGTCTTCTAAGATGGTGGTGGAGCTGAGAAACCCCTGTCACCTAATGACGCAGCAAAAGCATGCCTCACATGCTCATGGTGATGCTGGTGTGAGGAACCCCATGGTGTTGCCAGTGGTATAAAAGCGTAGTTATGGCCTGGCGTGGTGGCACCTGTGATCCTAGCGACTTGGGAGGCTGAGGCAGGAAGCTCGTTGGTTCAAAGTCAGCCTCAGCAATTTAGTAAGGCCCTAAGCAACTCCAGGAGACTGTATTAGTCAGGGTTTTCTAGAGGAACAAAACCAACAGAAGTATAATATAAAAGGGGGATTTATTAGGTTGGCTTATGCAACCAGAAGTTGGATAGTCCACAATGGCTGTCTGCAGGCTTGAGAGCTGAAGGAATCAGTAGCTAGTCCAAGAGGCTTAAGCCTCGGGACAAGAGGGACCAGCAGTGCTACCCTTGAACAAGACCGAAGGCTTCTGGAGAATCTGCTCTAGAAGAGTGAAGAAGCAACAGTCCAATATCCTCAGAAGATGGCAGCAGCATCAAGAACCCGTTCAAGAAGAATAGAGCCTGCATCTGCGGCTGCTTCCTTGTTCTTCCAACTTTTATGGCATCCAAGCCATCATCCAATTGGACGATGCTGCCCATGCTTAGGGAGAGTCTCCATTTCAGTTGGCTATTCCACATGCCAGTCTTTCCTAGACATACCCTCAGTGACATACCCATAATCCTCTTAATCATTGGCATCTCTTAATCCAATCAAGGTGACAATTCAAATTAACCATTACAGAGACCCTATCTCAAAATAAAGTATAAAAAAGGGCTAGGGATGTGGCTCAGTGGTTCAATGCCCCTGAGTTCAATCCTTGGTAGCAATTTTTTTAAAAAAGCATAGTGATGCCACTCTGCCCAGGGCCTGCCGCGTGACAGTGGGCTGCTGTGTGACTCGGCATGCAGCTCCGAGGTCATGCTTCTTACTTTACTTTAGAGGGTACCTCTTCTACTTACAGAAGGAAACATTGGTTATTTAAAAAAATTTTTTTAAGTTGTAGATGGACACAAATATCTTCAGTGTATTTATTTTTATGTGATGCTGAGGATCAAACCCAGCGCCTCCTGCATGCGAGGTAAACGCTCTACCACGGCGCCACAATCCCAGCCTGGAAAGGTTGGCTATTGAAGTTGGGTGTGTAGTGCTGGCAGCAGGCTCCCACAAATCCTGAGCACGACTGCTCCACCTGGGCTCACACAATGAGGAAATTGTCTCATGGAGGATTTCTCAGATTGTAGTCCTGTAGTGAAGCAATGAATGACTGCAAGTAAATACGGCTATGCTAATTTATTGCAGGTAAGATAGCTATGATTTCGTGTCATTAATTGTAATTAGAGTTGCAGCTCAGGATATGTGCCCTGCCTCTGCTCCCAGAGACCCTGTTCCTTTTTAGTAGACAGGGTTTGTTCCTTAAAACTCATTTATTTGGTGCTCGGAATGGAACCCAAGACCTCCCCCAAGCTAAGCACAAACCCTACCACTGAGCTCCAGCCTTGTTTCCAGAGGGTGGTTGTTGTCTAAACAGTTTTTAGTTGGTGCTTATTATTATTTTGTACTTTTATTTATTATTGTTGTTATTCTTTGTGGGGCTGGGCCTCATGCATAGCTAGGCAAGCATTCTACTGTGGAGCTACACCCGCAACCCTTTTATTATTATTATTTCTACTACTATTATTATTTTGCAGTACTGGGAATTGAACCTGGGGCTTCTATCATTGGGCCACACCTCTAGCCCTTCTTTTTATTTTTTGAGAAAAAGCCTTGCTAATTTGCTGAGACTGGCCTTGAATTTGTGACTCTCCTACCTCAGCCTCCCAAGTCACTGGGATCACTGGCATGGGCCACCACTCCTAGCCCTGGTGTTTTTAATGGATGGGTCTGCCTTTGGGGTCTTTCCAGGAAAACAAGCAGGTCCTCCACCTGTCTGAGCTGGCTGCTCTTCTTTCATGGGGTGACATCGCTGGAATGTCAACCAGCTCTGGGGTCATGGCTGCTTGATTCTCCTGGCTTGGGAGTGTGGGAGGGGCTGTCTGGAATGCATCCTGGCCTGTTTTCTATGAAAGAGGGGCAGAGATGACCTCCTGCTGCGGCAGCATGCACTGTGCGCTGACCCTTCTGAGTGTGGGAGCTCCCTGCTCCTTGCACAGCTGCTGAGACCAAATTGCTCTGACCAGTGGCCACAATCGGGGCCCCTCTGAGAGTCAGCAAAAAGTCCTCTATGCTTCCAAAGGAGACGGGATGTGTAGGGGTGTGGGGAGCCACAGTGGCTGGCCACATGGGTTCCTCTGTTTCCAACTGTGACAGCTGTTCCTCAGCCTGTCCAGGGTTTGTCAGGTGCAATGACCATGTACACACATAGTCGTGCTTCCCTGAACCACGGGACATGTTCTGAGAAATGTGGGGCGATTTTGTCGTGTGCGCATGTGACAGTGCACACACACAAGCCCAGAGGCTTTTGCTTCCTGCATGCTGGGCTGTGTGGTATTTAGGGATGCCTGTTGCTCCTGTGGCTATGGTGACCTGTCACAAGCAAAACAGCACTGGATAACATCGAGCCTGAGAAGATGGCACCGTCAAGAGATGCTGCATGCTTATTTTGAGCCAGGGCCTCGGGCTGGCAAGCAAGTGCTCCTCCTGAGCTCCAGCCCAGGGGGCTTTTTTAATAAGTAGAAGGAACACACACTAAAACAATAACACAAAGGCCAGCAGCGTGAATCCATGAAGTAGCAGCGTGGTTTATCACCATCGCCAAGCATTACGCACTGTGCCTAATTGTATGTGCTGCAATTAATACGACTTACAGGTTTGTTTATGTCTGTATCACCACTGGCACGTGAGTACCACACTATACTTTGATGGCAGGAGGCTCCATTAGGATGCTGTCTGTTGTCAATCAAAATGTTCTTAAGCTGTGCATGACTGTAGATATATACCCATGCACATGCCAACCCCCCCCCACTTTCATTTATAAAATGAAACAGAGAAAATAATTTTTTTCAGTACTAGGAGCTGAGTGTGCACTCTGCCACTGAGCTCCAGCCTCTGCCTTTTAATTTTGTTTTGAGACAGGATCTTGCTAAATTGCTGAGGCTGGCCTCAAACTTGCAATCCTTAGGCATGCACTACCATCCCTGGCTTTTAAACTTTATTTTTAAAATAAACTTTATTTTTAGGGGATGGGGCTGTAGCTAAGTGGCAGAGCACTTGCCTGACATGTGTAAGGCACTAAGTTCGATCCTTAATACCACATAAAAATAAAAATAAAATAAAGGCATGCTGTCCATCTACAACTACAAAAAAATAAAAATAAACTTAAAAAAGAATAATTTTAGATTTACAGAATAGTTGTGAAGATTGGATAGAAAACTTCCATATACCCACATCCAATTTCCTTTAAGATCTTAGAAT
>PVHX01013313.1:12162-55333 GCA_004024805.1 Geosciurus inauris
AAAAAAAAAAAAAAAAAAAAAAAAAAAGATCTTAGAATAATAGTATGTTGCATTTGTTACAATTAATGAACCAATGCTGACATATTTCTTTTAAATATTTTTTAGTTACACATGGACAGTGTCTTTATTTGGTTTACTTATTTTTATGTGGTGCTGAGGATCGAACCCAGTGCCTCACACGTGCGAGGCAAGCGCTCTGCCACTGCGCCACAGCCTCAGCCCCCAACATATTTTAATGAAAGAAAGTCTATCCTGTATTCGGATTGTCTAAGTTTTAACCCAATGTCTTTTTCCATTCCAGGATTCTATTTAGGACAGCGCCTTACAAACGAATATGTCTTTTCTTTCATTCCTAAGGCCGGGGACAGGCTGGGACAAGTCTCAATGGTCCATGCTGACCTGGGGGACTTGATTCCTTGGCAAGGGCACTGAATTGTGGGTGATTCACCTTGAACTTGTATCCCAATCCCTTGTCTCACTCAGTGTCCATCTCGTCTCCTCTTGGAGACAGGTGGTATCCCAGAGTAACAGCATGATGGCTTTTGGATTCCCATCCTGGGACAGAGAGAGCTGGCAGGCTAGGGGGTGTCCCAGAGGGTAGAGTGTTGCCAGGGTAGACTTTGGAGTCATGTGGGGTGCATGCTCTGACTTTGGAAGTGTTTGGAGTCGAGAGTCAGGGCAGGGTCCTGCTCTGGCTTTGCTGCTTACTCCCTTATTTTAGTTAAGACCTTTTTCATCTCTGGACCTGTTTCCCCACCTGTAAAGCAGCAGCTGTACAACAGCTTCTGAGGCCCTTCTGGCTGGGAATAGAGCTGGCTGCCCTTCAGAACAATGAGCTTTCTGTTTCTTTTTTTTTTTTTAATATTTTTAAATGTTTTTTAATGTTATTGTATTTTTTATACCTTTATTTTCTTTGTTTTCATATTTATGTGGTGCTGAGGATCGAACCCAGTGCCTTGCGCATGCTAGGCAAGCGCTCTACCACTGAGCTACCACCCCAGCCCCGAGCTTTCCGTTTCTGGGGGTGTGCAAGCCAGACCAGTGCCCCTGTTGTGTATTGTAGTATGGGGGCGCTGTCAGGGGTTCTGAGGGTCCACCCATTGTTGGGGGCATCCAGCCTCTATGCCCGCCCTCTTCCCTGCTGACCTGGGCGGGTGCTGGCTGCCCCAGGTGCCTGTGTCCTCCTCCTAGGACTGCCTTGGGCTCTGTCAAACTCAGGGCACTCCTAGGCTGGACTTTAGAGCAGGAGGGGAGCTTGCTATCTCTGTGCAGCCAGGCCTGCCTCCTGGTAGCTCTGGCTGCTTTGTGGGCAGTACCTGGGGTCTTCAGGTATGCCATGCACACCCTCCAAGCTCCAAAGGAGCAGGAAGAGGAGGAAAGGAATCCCTGAAAAGGTGAAGATAAGGGTCTCTGCGCCCCTAAAACCGACTCTCCACCTGGAGAATGTGTGAGTTCCTCTTTGCTTCTGGGCCCAGGCATCTGCTGTTCCCTCTACCACCTCTGCTTTGCTAGCTGTTGAACTCCTACTCATCCCATAAGGCGCAATGCAAGAGTTCCTTCCACTGGATCCTAGCTACTCCATGGCCTATCTTCTTCATGGCATGTATCACCCTGAATCACTTTGCTACCTGTGTCCCCACTGAGACTTCAAGTTCCCTGAGGCTGTGGCAGACTGACTCACCTCCAGGAGGTTATTGCGTGATAGGGGCGGGTAGGGGAGGACACAAGCAGGAACCCTGTCCTCCCACGTCCCCTGTTCCCTGCCACTCGGGCACTATTACTAGCTCCTCTGTGCGAGCAGGGGCAGCAGGAGTCGGAGAGCCAAACGCAAAGGGGTGCAGGCCAATGAGAGAACTGGCGCTCAGCCTGCAGGCCCGGCTCCTAGTTCGGGCATGCCAGGCGGGGAGAAGGAGTGCGAGCTCCCAGGCGACGAGGCCCGCGGGCGGCCCTGGGCGTCGCCCCCCAAGGCGTGATCCAGGGACGCTGGTGGGTCGTGCGCTGCCCCGCGGTCCCCAGGGAGCACTCACAGCCCCATTTTCCAGCCCAAGCAACTGAGGCTCCAATAGCCACCGCGGTCCGCCCAGGTGCGGAGCCACCTGGGCACCGCCGGAAGGAACCCAGGCTGCAGCCCCGGGTGCGCCACGGCGGAGAATAGCAGCCCCGCCCCGCCGGCGGCCCCGCCCGAGACTCGAGGTGGCCGGCGCCGCGCGGGCGCCGCGACAGGTGGAGCAGATCGGGGCCGCCGTGCGCCGCGCTCCCGGCCCACGATGGGCAACTGCGCGGGCCGCAGCGACTTCGAGTGGGTCTACACCGACCAGCCGCACACGCAGCGGCGCAAGGAGATGCTGGGTGAGCGCGGCGCGGGCTGCTCCGGGCGGGGACGGCCCGAGGGCCGGTCTGGGGTCGGCGGGCCTCGCCCCGGGAGGCGCATCCCGACTGCGACTCTGTCTCGGTCCGGGGAACCCGAGGGTCCGGCGCGCGCGTCTCCGGAGCGCAGCCCAGGCTCCGGGCGGGCAGCGCGGGGACAGAGCGAGGACCGCCCGGGACGCAGTCTGCCGCGGGTCTTCGGCCCGCAACCGGTGGCGCCCTCTGTGCGCAGTCCCCCCGGGGACCCGCGGCTGGCCAGGAACAGCCAGGCCCACCGCGGACGCCGCAGCGCGGGGCCAAGAGAGCGCCCGCAAGGAGGCAGGCGCGCAAGGCCAGATGGCCAGGGCGCGGTGGGGACCCCAAAGATTTACCAGAGAATCCCGTCTGTTCCGTCGGGGAGTGTACTGACCCGTGGCCGCCCAGTGTTGTGTGAGGTCCTTTTTATGGGAAGGGGATGGTATTGAACCCAGGGTCACTCCACCACTGAGCCACCTCCTCAGCCCTTTTTTATATTTTATTTAGAGACAGGGTCTCGCTGAGTTGCTTAAGGCCTCCCTGAGTTGCTGAGGCTGGCTTTGAACTCGTGATCCTCCTGCCTCAGCCTCCCAAGTCCCTGGGATTACAGGTGTGCGCCACCACGCCCAGCCTGTGAGGTCATTTTACCCGCGTGAGCACCATTGTGTGTGTGGCTCGTTCATGGCCACAGCACCTTCGAACCCTAAGCAGGTGTCCCTGCCACCCAGTCGCTCCCGCGACCTGGGCTCCTCCTCTCTGACCCCCACACCTTCACACCTGGCTCACCTTTTAGTTTTTCTGATATTTCATCAGATGGTGATACAATATTGTTTCTTTGTGGGCAATTTGTATTTATTTGATGATTGGTTTCAAATTTTAATCGGCCATTTTAGTCTGGGGTTGGTCTTTTGCGAGTGGGTAGAACCCTTTCTCTCCGGGGTGTGGAACCCTGTGTCTGAGATGTGGCAAGTGTCCTCCCTGTTGGTCGTCTTGGTTAGCAGAGAGCTTCTGTTTTTTGTTTTTTTGTTTGTTTGTTTTCTAATTCAGTTGCCTGAGTTGGCCGTTTCCTTGCCAGTCTTGGGTTTGGTGCCTTCCTGACCTACTTCGGGACTGCAGGTGTGCATCCTGACTTAAACCTTCAAACACAGGATGCACACGTGGCAGCCCTGCCCCTGGGCGCTCAGGGGCCGGGGACCCTGAGCAGCTTTGCCTGCGCAGCTCCTCCTGTGAGACCGTAAGCCATCTTTCCCTACACCTCCAACACCCTGGCCGTTGGGAGGGCTCCCTGCCGACCACCTGAGGGCTGGCGTCTTGACTGCCGCCTCAGCCTTGGTTCCATGCCCTCCCCTGCTGCCCTCAGCTTCTTCTCACAGGGCTCATTGGGCACCTGGCCCAGAGGAGGAGCTGGGAGACTCCTCTGGACCACCAGAGTCCTGGCCGTGGGTGCTCTTGGGTCATAGAGGAGGAGCCTGGGCTGTAGCCTCACTTTGCCAGTCTGCAAAATGGGCACAGTCTTCCTGCCTGGCAGAGTGCGTGTGAGGAAATGGGATCAGGGATGGGAAGGTGCCCAGTGATGTACCTGAGACTGCAGGACATGCAGAAGGATCTCTTTCAAAAGAGAAACCAGGCACCTTCGGAGTCCAGGCTTTCTAGAGAGAATGGCCAAAAAGTTTGGAAGGCTTGGGGGTGAGGGAGGCTTCCCAGGCCGTGCCGTGCGCATCTTCCAGTGTTGTCCCTCCAGGAAGCTTCGCTCATGTCCCCTTGCTATCAGGTGTCATGGTGCACCCTCCTGCTTTCCTGTGCTGAGCTAGTGGACTTGGAATGGGCTGTCTGCCTCCCTCCCAGGCCTCTCCCCTGCTCGAGTGTCCTGCCTCCCTCCCAGGCCTCTCCCCTGCTCAAGTGTCCTGCCTGCTGCTCTGCCTGGCTTTCTTGCCGGGCCTCGCCCTGCTTGGTCGGTTCTGCCTCCCTCAGGAAGCCCCTGGCCGGCCTCCTGGGCCTGGCCCAGGTGGGTGAGTGCTATCCTCAGGCCTCTCCTTCACGGCTGCAGCTCCTAAGCTCTGGTCTCTGGGGAGAAACCAGGGTTGGCTGTGGAGGTGAGCTCTGGGCAAGGACCTCAGCGCCCATCCACCAGCCATGGGTGAGTCAGTGGACAGAGGAGGAAGCTGAGGCTTGAGCAAGGTCAGGGGTGACTTCCGCCTGGAGCTGTTGTGCAGGTGAAGTGAGGTAATTCCAGAATGGCTTGGCTTGGGACTTCCATGGCCATGGTGCTCACGCAGGCCCGTGGCTCCCTCTGTGCCTGCTTTCCCCGCACTGTGCTGACTCTGACCTGGGAGAATCCCTGGTGTAGCTGCGGCGTCTCTTTTGAGAAGAGGCAGCAGGGTAGGGATCAGAGAGGGAGGTGACTTGTGCAGAGCCCAGGGGCCACAGAGCCTGGGTTATTGCTTAGGCCATTTTGCCCCACTCATCTGGCTGGTGCAGTCTGTGCCAAGCTCCTGGAGGTAAATAGATGTTCAATTAAGATCCTAATCTCAGAGTCAGGAAATCGTAAACAGTTTGCTCCAGGTGCTCGGGTGAATGGGGTCAAAGTCCATGCCCAGCTTCCTCCTGGGATGACATCTTCCCTAGGCACAGCATCCTAAGAAAACAAGATTCCATGACAACCCCAAGAATCACATCTCCCAGGCCAGGGGCTGGGAACAGAGTCAGCAAGACTGGTCTCAGTATAGACCAAGCCAGGCATGGTGGATGGAATAAAAAGGAGGCTTCGTTTTTTTTATTTTAATAAATAGCTTTGTAATTGTGTTTGTTTTTTTAAAAAAGGTTATCAAAGCAGGCTGCACACAGTTAAGAATATTCAAAGAATCAAAGACAAACAGAAGAGGAAAACCAGGAAGTAGAACCTTTGGCAATTGTTGGATTCTTTTGGGAAATGTCTGGTTGGGATTCTCTCAGCAGCAGGTGGGAAATCTGGAGCAGAGCTGGCCTGAGCTGCCAGGGGAATCGTTGGGCTCTGGTCACCTAGCCGCAGAGATACTGGCCTCCAGGGGTGGGTGTAAGCCGCTGAGAGTGGCCCCGGGACTGTGGCTGTGATGGGCAGGCCCCCAGCGGCACATGAGAGCAGAGAAGCTGCTGTCCTGGAAAGGGGGCTGTGAGCCTGCCTGGGCTGGGAGGCCCCAGGGCACAGACCCCCAACAACCGAGGTGGCAGGTCCTCAAGGGGCTACTATGGGCCCTATGTGGCCTGATATGCCCTGCTCCATGAGAGTCTTTAAGGCCCCCTTGCCAAAATCTGGTCTCTGCTCTGGTATTAAGCGCTCTGGTCTCGCCCTGGCCCTTGCGCCACTCGGTGGGGGCCCCACCGGCTTCCCACTCTCTCTGCTGGAGTTCTTGGTGATCTACCGCAGCGCAGCACTGGGATGGAAGCCAGGGCCCTGCCTGCTACGCCAGAGTTCTGCTCCTGAGCTACTCCGGCCCTCCTGCTGCTAGATCCTTCTCGCTGTTCACCTAGGGATTCCTGTGCAAGCTTCAGGTTTCCGCCTAAACTTTCTTTCCAAAGAAACACACAACACATGCACACCCGCCCTTAAGCTGCTTCTCGCTGCTCCTCCCCCAGGACGCCTGGCCCTTTCCCTGTGCCCCAGTTCTGAGCCGGCTGTGGGGCTGTTGCCTTGGGGATTGACTTCACTCAACTCTGAGTCTTCCTCCAAGGTGCCTCCAAGGTGCCCTCAGGGATCCTCAGGGCTTGAGTGACACCATGAGACAAGAGGCCTCTTTGCAAAGCCTTTGCCATCTCCAGCCAGATGCCACCAGAATCATGGCCTGGGTTTCCCTCCCACTGGCGGTGCTGGCTTTGTGTCTGGTGAAGGACCCTGTCCTCGTCCATAGATGAAGTTTTCTTGTGTCCTCGCAAGGCAGGAAGGTTGCAGGAGTTCTGTGGAGTGCTTTCTTCAGGGCATTGATTCCATGCACGAGGCTCCACCCTGGGACCTAATTGCCTCCCCCGCCCCACCTTGAAGTCCCCTCACCCTGTGGTGAGAGTTCCCACAAGAATTTGCGTGTGTGTGGCTGTGAGCATTCCCAGCACATCCGTCTCCCCTTTGCCTTTTGACGTGGAGTGATTCTCTTCTCTGACTTCATCTTCATCTTTGTCTCATGCGCACTTGGAATGCTCTGTATCTCAGGAGTCTGGAGAGGGAAGTCACTTGCCTGAGGTTGTCCCACAATCAGGGGTGGGGCCAGAATTCCACCCCCCCATCCGCATCAGGGCCTGGGCTGCCAATGCTGCACCAGCCTCCTCTCTGTTGGCGAGGAGGCCACCGTCCTCCTCTAGCTCCAACACTTGCCCCCCTGCAGCGACCAGCCATGGGTCCCTTTGTCTCCCTCCTTCTGGTTGCTCTCCCTGCATGCGCTCTGTCTTCCGCCTGGCTTATCTCTGCCCCATGTTCCTTCTTTAATTTTTAACAGCTTTATGGAGGGATAATGAACATGCCTTGCAATCGGCTCATTTAAAGGCACAGTCGGGTGGCTTTAAGTTACATGACCTACCTATGTTTCACCACCCATCAGGACCTTCTGTGACCTCAGGCCATTCACACCCCAGCTGCCTACATTCTTCAGGAGGAGGCTTCAGCTGGAGTGCCCAGTATGCCGTGTGTCCTGGCTGGGCCACACTGTGTGCCCCTCACGTGCTGAGCCCCTACCTCCTCGTCACACCCCTCCCATCTCCGCCATCAGTGGAGACCTTTGTCACATATTTGTCAGTGGGACGAAAAGCAGGTTTAGCGAGTGGCCAGTGAAGAGGCAGGCCATGGTGACTCCTGAAGGTACTTTGGTCCACGTTCCTCATTCTCTCTGTGGATCTGGGTCCCCAAGAGCCTTCTGCACGGACCAGACAGGGCTGGGCTTGTCTTCTGGCTCAAAGCCAGGGGTAAGAGATTGACGCTGGGGGAGGACGACACTCAGACCAGGAAGTCGTTTGGGAAGGAGGAAGTTAAGAGGGCTTTGGGTATCTTTGTGAGAGGAGGCTGCTCCGAGGTCAAATTACTCAACTGCAGGAGGGAAAGGGCAGGCAGCGGCCACAAGGTCGTCTGAGCAGTTCCTGCTGTGACCACGAGGTGGCGCAATTAACTCCGAGCAGCTGGGTGGTGCCAGCTGGGCACAGGAGTGTGGGCAGCATGATGGCAGGCAGAGGCAAGGCCCCTGCACCAGGGAGGGATTGTCCTGTGATGATGTTTGGTCTCCCTGGGAAAATGGTAGGAGGATCTAGTCCCAGATGGTGCCAGTGGCTGGAGTGCGGCGGGGTGTACGGGTGGAAGGGAGGAGAAGCCCATCCCCTCCTCGTGGGAGCCCTGTGGACACGAGGGAGAAGTCAGCCGGGACGGGGGTGGAATGGCCTGTGGCTGGGAGCGGAGTCTGGTGCGGGCCTGGGGCCCCTCTCTGCTCCCAGTGGAGCACAAAACAGGGCCCCCTTCCCTGCCTAGGCTGATCCAGCTAGATCCCCCAGCCCAGATGGCACAGCAGAATTGTTAGGAGAATTTCTGCACAGAACCAAGGGTCCATCGGAGCGAGAGGGTGAGGGGATTGTTCTGTGGGACGAGGCTCTTGGCTTCAGGCTGCCCTCATGCCAGCAGGCCCAACCTGAGGCTCTGCGTCTGGTCCTCATGAGGGGGTCTGCTTACACGTGCAAGTGGGTGGCGGTGAGGGAGCCAGGTGCCCAGCTCCTCAACAGCTGCCTCCTCTCTCCTCCCACCCTGGAAATCAGGCATGCAGCCCCTTCTGGTGGGGTCTTTGTTTCATTTCTAAGATGGGGTGGGGTGGTCATCTCCTGGGAAGGCTGGGGAGGCCTAAATGAGAGTGTCTTTGATTGATTGACACCAGGGATGTGCTGATGGACTCAGAGCCCACCCAGGCCAGGCTCAGCACCATCCAGGCCTGGAGCATGGGTCCTGAGCTCAAGTCCTGGCTCTGTCAGCCTTGCTGTGCCCTTGGGCCTTTCCTTGAGCCTCCCTGGACTTCAGAGCCCTCCTCGCTGTGCCTTGACTAGAGAGAGTGACTTCTGTAAATTGCTGTAGTCACAATCAGCCACCATTGGGCCCCGCAGTGGGGAAACCATTCGTGTGGGTCTGTTTGCCTTTGGTTCCAGGTGGCTGTCCACACAGCGGTGGGTATTGGTGGGTATTGCAGGTGGTCAGTGGAGCAGAGAGCCCTTAGGACACGTATTAACTGCATCTAGGCTAGGAGGAGGCCCGAGTGGGTAGGGTCACACCTGAGGTCCGAGAAGTGCCACCACAGAGACGGTGTTGCATCCTGGCCTGCAATTCCTGAGGGGCCGTGGTGAGTGCACTCCCCACTCTCCCTAGGTCCCTTCCCTGGAATACCTGGAAGAGGCATTTCCTGTCAAGCCAGCACCCTGCTCACCTCCGTGATGCCAGCCTGGTGTGTCCTGGTGCCTGTGGCTAGCCCTCCCTGTCCCCTGCCCACTCCCCCTATGTCCAACCCTCATGGCCTCAGGCTGGGCCAACATGGCTCCTGTTGAGAGCCCGGTGATCCCTCCCAGTCTAGTAGGCCCTGTCCTGTTTTCTTGTCCCTGACCCTCCCTGACCCCTGATAGCCGGTCACCTCCATGGCTTCATTTACTACCAAATCCTGCAGGCCCCCAAAGTGACCTAAGCATGACCTCTCCTGCGCTTCCAGCCTGCATGTTCCCCAGGGTGGGGTGACCCCCAGGCCTCCCCTCCCCCAGGAGCCTGGAACCTCTGGAATTGAAAGTGGTGGGTGTTGGCAGGTTTCTGTGGGCAAGGGGTGAGTTTCTTCGGGCCCGCAGTCCATCGATGGGCAGATCAGCTAGACTCTGCTTCCAGGAGCTGGGGAAGGTCCAGAGTAGAGCCTTGCTCCTCAGGTGGGGCCTTTCTGGGGTCCCCTTTGGAGGTTCAGCAAGGTCTCTCTGCCCAGTGAGACTCCCCACCTGTGCTGCCTCCAGAACCTGATGGCTTGGCAGCTTCTGGGAGCTGAAGCCTCCTGGGTTCTCGAAGCCCCTGGGGACGCAGGGTAGGTGGGCCCCTCCCTGCCGCAGACCCTCCTGAGAGCTCCTTGGAGTTGCCGAGCCTGCCAGGTACTTCCTCCTGGCACTGGGGTCCAGAAAGTGCCCTCAGGTGGCTTAGGGTCTTGGGGCTCACCGTGTCTGTCCCCTCTTCAGGTGTTCCGACCCTCAGTCTGTAGTTGCCTGCAGTGGGATGGTCAGTCCTGTGGCCCCTGTGGCCCAGGAGGGCTGGGTCTGCTCTTATTAGTGCAGGCCTGGGGAGCAGGGGCAGATATGGCCCCAAGACCACGCTCCCCAGGCCCCGTTGGCTCTTGCCTCGGTGAGGCCTCCTGGAGCATGTGCCTGTGCCGGGGCAGGCTGGGAATTCCCAGTGTCCACTGAGAGAAGGTCTAAAGGGTGCACTCCTCTCAGCCCTGGTGCTGCGGTTCTGTGGCCCCAGGGGTGGAAGAACAGCCTCAGGGCCGAAGGGCCACTGACCATGCTGCTCAGTGGTCCCAGAGGTGAGAGGACTCAGGGGACAGTTGAGTCCTTGGGCACCGTTGGGAAGAGGGGGATGGGGCACCAGGCTCCCTGAAGCTGGCCTGGGTTGGGGGCACCCCAAGTATGTCCTCATTTGCCCCACATACCACCCCACAGGTAGGACATATTATCTATGTTCAACAGACGGGTAAACTGGGGCCCACCGGCCAAGGTCTCGGCTTCTGGGCCCTTTTGTTGCTCTTGCCTCTGAGAAGCACAGAGTATTGTTGGTCTGGCCTGGATCCAAGAACCCACTCTGCTGCCCCACAGCTCACCTGCCTGTGGCTCACCTGGTGCAGGTGTGGGGGGCCCCATCCTCTTGCTGCAAGACTTGGCCTCCTTCCAAGGGGAAGTCGGGGCCACCTGCTTTGTGGAAGCCAATGGCCTTGAGCTGGTGGATCCCCTGGTGGGTCTGGGCAGGTGAGGGACTGGCTGCTATTCTGAGGACCCTGCAGAGCGAGGCTGGTGCCCCAGATGAGAGGGAGGCTGGTGGAGCCACTGGCCCAGCCTGACTCCTGGGGACATAGGTTCGGGGCTCTGCATGTGCCTTCCTGGTATGGGGTGGGGCAGGACCTTCCTGAGGGTGGAGAGGCTGGCACACACCTTCTTTCCTGCCTGTCATGAAAACCTCTGCTTGCCTGGCTGTGGCCGATGGGCCCTGGCACCGTGGTTACCCCTAGAAGCACCCACTTTTCCCAGCCACCCTGCAGCACAGCCTCTGAAGGTCTCACTGCTGACCTTGGCCCCTTTGGGCTAGAAGAAGGTGGGATGAGGCTGCCCCTCCTCCATCCCACCTGCTGCTCTGTCCCCACCTGCAAGTGGAAGGCTAGTGTGTGGCCTGCCTGTCCCCTAGGCCTGTGTCCTTCCAGCTTTCATGTCCGGGGCCCTGCCCTTGCAGGCCTGGTGGGACAAGGCTGAGAGGGTGCCGTGTGGGCCTGTCCTTGCTAAGCCAGTGGGCAGTGGAGCCCTGGCAGGGCAGGTTGAGCCCATCTGCTCCCTCCCAGGGCTGTGCTGCGGGCCGGGCTGCCCCGGGTGTGTGTCTACTTCCTGCAGCTGCTGGAACAAAGTCCCACAGACTCCGGGCTTGCAACCCATTCACGGCCCGCAGTCTTGCAGGTCTGGCACGCTCCTCGCTGGGCTGAAGTTGGGTCTCAGCAGGGCTGCGTCCCTTTGGGAGGCTCCTCTGCATGCCCCTTCCTTGGTGCCCCAAGGCATCCGTGCAGGAACACCCTGCCCCGTGTCACAGCACAGAGACCTCCCCTGCCTCCCTCCTGTACTCCCAAGGATCCTCGGGTCAGCCATGGCCCCCAGGTTGATCCAAGAGTCCCCATCTCAGGCTCCCAGATTAGAAGCCTCCTGGCCCGTGTGCCCACCCTCCCTCCTGTTTGTCTTCAGTCATTGGAGAGATGTGACTAGGTAGCAGACGGGTGTCTGAGTGCCCCCATGCCTCTGAGGTCAGGCCCACAAGTACAGGCGGAGTGCTGGCATCATCCTGAGCCAGATCTCCTTATGTGGAACCAGGCCATGTCCCTTGTCTCCTAGGCTTAGGGGAGGAAGGCCCTTCTTGTGGGGCCCTGAGGGGCCTCTGAACAGGCTCTGCTCTGCAGTCACATCCTCCCCATTCTGGGCACCCAAGGGAGTGACACTTGGGGATACACAAGGAACTGAGGCAGGCGCTCCTGTTGGCCTGATGGGTTCCAGTTCTGGGTCCCCAGGCCCTGGGGTGGCCCTGGGAAACCCTCTCCACAAGCTGGCCCTGAGGAGGCTGAGCCGAGGCTGGTGGCTGCTCCTTGGGTTGGGGGGTAGATGCAGGAGGTTCTGGGACCCTGACTGGCACTGGCTGAAGCCCCGTTGGCCTTGGTTTCCCCGCCTGCACAACAGGGCTGGCTCCACCTCTGAGGGCCTGTCTGCTCCTGCCCAGGGAACGTGACAGAGCAGACCTCGATGCCTGGGCGCCTGTCCCCCTGGGCGCCTGTCCCCCTGGGCGCCTGTCCCCCAGTCCTGGACCTCTGCTCCTCCTGCTGAACAGCCAGAGGTCTCCAGGAGGCCCAGCTATTCTGCCTCGCCGCCACCTGCCCCGGGCACTGGGCATCCACCCCACCCAATCCTGCCCTCTTTCTGCAGGGTGGGCTGCTGGTGGCCTAGGTGGCCACCTCCCACTCACATTGTTTCTTTTCTGTAAAACAAAATACAGAAAAGTACAAAAGATCTCTAGTAAACACCTGTGGCCCCAAATAAATGCCTTGGACCCTTTATCATATTTCCTGCGGTTCTTGTTTGTTTTAAGAACTCTTGACTGTTATTGGGTGGATCCATCTGCCCAGGGAAGGGCCAGCTGCACTGTTCATGGCTCCATAAATATTTGGAGTCAAATTGATAGAAAAATAGGTTTTAATCACAGCCAGCTTTGAAGAAGATGGAAGAAACTTGATTGTTTGAAAAGTCCCATTTCTGAAGCTCCTGCAGCGGGGCAGAACTTTCAAAGCTGAGGCGGCGGCTGCAGGCCAGTGGGAGGAAAGGCAGGAAGTGGACATGCGCAGATTCGGTCCGCCTGTGTTAGGCTGGGCTGGCCGTCTTTGTGCCCCTCCCATCTTTGATCTTTGGCCCCTGTCAGGGTTGGGGGTCGGGGGCACAGCGGAAGCTCCTCGCAATTTAGAGGCGTGTCCAACTCAAGTCTGTTTCAAGGTGAAGCAGGAGTCCTGTGGGTTCCCCCAGGGGCCTGATGAGTCTGGGGGTGAGGGGTCCATGTTATCCTTCTGCTGTGTGAGCACCACAGCACCCAGCCACGGAGGTGCGTGGTGAGAGGGGCGCTCGGGGCAGGGCTGCTCCTGCCTCTGCAGCTGCTCCGATTTCTGGCATTCCATCATTACATTTCTGGGACACGTGGTGACCCCTGCCCTTTATTTAGGCTGCTGGCAAATTCCTCCACTCTGGGAAGTCTCCCCAGTCCCCCCAGGTGACAAGGAAGTCAGGCTGCCTCTGAGTCCCCACAGGCCAAGTACTGCTGGGTGGGAGTGGGTGGCAGGCTTTACAGGGGGGCCTGTCCCTCCTAGACATCCTTGAGGGTGCCTAGGTGGGCGGCAGGAGAGGGAGGGGCATGGCTGGATGGAAGGCGCTGGTAGAGCACAGGGAGGAGGAGCCGCGCCTGGAGGTCCCTCCTGAGCCCCACCTCCCTCTCCCCCGTCTCTCCTGCAGCCAAGTACCCGGCCATCAAGGACCTGATGCGGCCAGACCCGCAGCTCAAGTGGACGGTGACGGGGCTGGTGCTGTTGCAGCTGCTGGCCTGCTGGCTGGTGCGGGGGCTGGCCTGGCGCTGGCTCTTCTTCTGGGCCTACGCCTTGGGCGGCTGCGTGAACCACTCCCTGACGCTGGCCATCCACGACATCTCCCACAACACCGCCTTCGGCACCGCCCACCCTGCCCGCAACCGCTGGTTCGCCATTTTCGCCAACCTGCCCGTGGGCGTGCCCTACGCCGCCTCCTTCAAGAAGTACCACGTGGACCACCACCGCTACCTGGGCGGCGACGGGCTGGACGTGGACATCCCCACACGCCTGGAGGGCTGGCTCTTCTGTACCCCCGTCCGCAAGCTGCTCTGGCTGGCGCTGCAGCCCTTCTTCTATTCGCTGCGACCGCTGTGCGTCAACCCCAAAGCTGTGACCCGCATGGAGGTGCTCAACACCCTGGTGCAGCTGCTGGTCGATGCCGCCATCTTCGCCCTCTGGGGGATCAAGCCCGTGGCCTACCTTCTGGCCAGCTCCCTGCTGGGCCTGGGCCTGCACCCCATCTCAGGCCACTTTGTGGCCGAGCACTACATGTTCCTCAAGGGCCACGAGACCTACTCCTACTACGGGCCCCTCAACTGGATCACCTTCAACGTGGGCTACCACATGGAGCATCACGACTTCCCCAGCATCCCCGGCTGCAACCTGCCTCTGGTATGTGCTGGGCCAGGCAGGGCTGCACATGTGTGCGAGGAGGGAGGCCCCCGAGGTCCTGGGCCACACCCAGGTCTCTCTATCCTTTTTGTGATGCTCAGGTGACAGTCATTCTCACTTTAGTCTCCAGGGCAACGGGAAAGGTCACACGACGCATGCAAGCGCCAGGCTGCAGTAAGGGGCTAACCCAGGGAGGGCGGGGTCTCAAGAGTTACAGACAGGGGCCAGCACCGTGTTAAGACATTTACGTGCCATGTGTCTTTGGGCAAGCCACGCGCCCTCTCTGTGCTTCATCTTTCTCTTCTGCATGACGGAGCAGCACTGGCGAGTCTCCATGTGAGGCTCCGCGCTTCCTGTCTCCTGACTCCCTGTCCCTGCTCATGTCTCGTCACAGCTTTGCAACATGACAGGGCCCTTCCTGGCCCAGAGCTGCCCAGTCAGGACAGGGCGGGCCTTGTGCTTTGCAACCCAAGGGGCGTGGCTTGGCTGCAGGGATGGGAGCCTCTGCCCGCTGTTCCTGGAGTTGGAGGCTTTCCGAGTGAGAAGGAGGAAAGGCAGACGGGGAGGAGGAGCCCCCGGGGTCTCCCAGCTCAGGCCGGCTCTGGCTGGCGCTCTGATAGCATCTGTGTGGTCAGAAAGAGCTGAGGTGACCCAGCAAGGAAAGCCAGGTGGGGCCTGAGTGTGCGGCTCTGTGTCCCTGGGGCCTCTGTGAGTGCTCGTGCACGAGCGCTGGCCCGGGTGCACGCAGCCTGCTGGCCGGGTGCACGAGCGCTGGCCCAGGTGCATGCAGCCTGCTGGCCGGGAGACTGCGGGCCTGGGCCTGTGCAGCGGACCTCTGCTCCTAACGCGGGCACCACCTCACTCACACCTGCCACAGCCCCTGAGCGGGTGCCCTGTTCATTGCCCCATTTTACAGAGGGGACGGCACAGGCTCATGGAGGTCAGTGCCTGACTGACGTGTGGCAGAGCAGCCACGCAGGCGTGCCTGCCGTCAGCAGAGGCCGGGCGGCTGTGCTGTGTGTAGCCCGGCGCGGCCCCTGACCCTGCCCTCTCCACAGGTGCGGAAGATCGCGCCCGAGTACTACGACCACCTGCCGCAGCACCACTCGTGGGTGAAGGTGCTCTGGGATTTTGTGTTCGAAGACTCCCTGGGGCCCTACGCCAGGGTGAAGAGGGTGTGCAAGCTGGCAGAGGACCGCCTGTGAGCCCTGCCGGGGAGCCGGCTGCCCCCACCCACCCGCACCGCATGGCTGGCTGCTGCATCCCCGCTGCCCACGGGCAGTGCCCCAGACGGGTTTGGCTGCATCGATTCCTGCATTCTCGGCTGCTGCCTTTGTCCCCAGTGCCCTGGGAGCTGCTGCCAGCAGCTGTGCTTGTCAACAGTGGCTGCAGCGGCGCAGGCTGCATCCTGGAAGCTTGGTCTGCAAAGCGACTCTCAGTGGACCTTTTTGGGCTCACTGGGCAGGGCTTGGCATCTCCACCTGGGACCAGGGTGCTCTGGGCCCATGGTCCTCAGGGAGCTGACTTCTCTGGATTCTTGTGCCCTAAATTAAACCCAGCATCTGTTGCCAGTCTGTGCATTGTGCTTCTGAGGGGGTGGTCCTGGCCCCAGCCCCAGCCCAGCTCCCAGAGGACAAGACCCCAGACCCAGGCAGGCAGCGCCCATGCCTCAGTGGTGCCCTCTTCTGGCCAGCCTCGACTTGCAACCCCTCCTCTGAGGCTTGGGGAGGGTGGTGGCCTCAGGCAGTGTTCCTGAGAGCCACACCATTGTGTATGGCATCCTCCAGGGGCGTGGACCGCCTGCGCATGGTGGTCACAGCAGCACACTGGGGACCCTCGCTCCTCCCACCCTGGCTGAGCTCTCATGGTACCGTCCCCAGGCCCCCTGGACCTGTCCAGCTGCTGCTCCACCTCAGGCCCTCAACCCCAGGGAAGCCTCCTCTAGCCCACAGAGGTTCCGGCCCACCAGAGCAGAACAGATGGGTGGCTGGACAGGCATGAACACAGTGACCCACAGCCCCAGGGGAGCAAGCTGGCAGTGTCTGTGGTGTCTGTGTGAAGTGGGGACATGTACCTCTGTCCTTTCTGTGGCGGGACCAATGGCATAGCTCAACTTAGGGAGGTAGCCCTCTGGTCAGCACCCTGGCCTGGGGCTGGTGGGTCACGGTGTCCAGAGTGGGCAGGCAGCAGTGCACTGCTGGGTGAGGCTCTCCCCACCAGAGGGACAAGTGTGGCCCAGCCATGTAGCTCTCCCTCATCCCTGGGGTGAGGCTGTGGCCTGGCTTGGCCAGGGGTGACCCCCATGGGTGGCAAGCTGCCTGTTGACCTGGGGATGGAGGCGGAAGCAGGACTTGCTCTAGTCCTTGCCCTGTGCCTGGGAGTGGCCTCACGGGTGCCTGGCACTGCTGTCCCCAAATGGTCTGCTACTGAGATACTGTGGGGACAAGCCTGGGCCACAGGGCTCTTTCTGAGACAGAAGGACTTTGAGCTGGGCAGGCAGCCCCTCCCTGTGCACACAGCCTGCCCAAGGGCCAAGGGGACCTGGGTGGGGAGTCCAGCTGCCCCTCCCACAGCAGTGCCTCTGGAGCGCCACCCCCTCTGCCTGCACAGTCCCCTCAGACAGTGCCAACGGCCATGTCCAGGCTTTGTCATCAGCCAGAGGCCAGTCCTGGGCCTGAGGGTGTTTCTGAAGACTGCCCTGATTAAGCTGTGCTTAGGACGCAGCCCCCAGACTCCTGGAGCCCGGCTTCTCACCTGACCAGCAGAACAACCACGAGCCTGTCCTATAGGCTCTGGGACTCCCCAGTAAGACCGAGTGCGTCAAGGACCAGGCCAGAACACCACAGTGCCTCTCGTCATCAGCCAGGCTGGGCCCTGAAAGCAGCGGGGCCTGAGGTGGGATATGCTCTGTGGTGGTGATGGCCGGGGAAGTCACGCGGGACAGCCTGAGAATGATGTCCAGGACACCAAGGCCTACCATTGGCTGGGGCTCCTGGCCACATGGATGGTGGTCTGCGAGGCCGAGGCTCCTGCTGTGATGGAGAGCTAGTGCTGGGGATGCGCCCCAGGCGGCCTGTGGGCTGTCCCTGCTGTCACCACAGGCCAGGGTCCTCTGTGAGGTGCAGGGAGCCTGTGTGGGCAGGTGGGGGCAGCTTTCCCTGCCGCCTCCCTCAGCCAGGGCCCACTTCCTCACCTGAGCGGTGCAGCCTCGGGACCCTGCTGGGCACAGTGCACGTGTCCTCATGGAGCTCTAGGCAGTGGCTGGGCTCAGGGCCTGTCCAGCTGGGGGCCCTGAGGTGTGTGGCTCCCTTCAGGAGGACCAGAGGCCCCAGAACATGGCGGGTGGCTGCGGTGTCCCGGCCCACACCCCTGGGTCCTGGGGATGTTCCCATTGAGTCCAGCTCCCACGGGAGGCCCGTCCTGCACACCCCGGCCCTGAGCCCTTCCCTGAAAAGGGGCATCCCCAGCCAGGGCACCCAGGAGCCGGAGAGAGCGAGAGCCAAAGCCTGTGGGGTGGACAGTAAGTGGTTTATTACTGTGTGGACATAACACGCGGTGCGTGGACAAACACCATGGTGCCGTGGCAGAGCCGTGCCGGGCCGGCCGAGCTGCGTGGAGGTGCTGAGCCGGGCCGGCTCCTTGCTGCCAGCTAAGGAGCTCACAGCGTCACCTGGGAGGAAAGCTGAAAACCATCTAATGAAGCAGGTGATTTGGGGGTGTCCTCTATAAACCAAAAGAAATGTACACTTAAATAAGCAAATATAAAATACAAAAAAAGAGAATAGACCTGGTATTCTGTGTCAGATAGAATCTAAAAAAATCCAGGAGTTGAACTTTGTTTCCTCGTTTTAATATTCTATCACAGGTTGAGGCTTTTAGGTGAAGCGCATCCTGGCTTCTGCGCTCCATGTGTGCTGGAGGCCGGGGCTGTGGGCTCCTTGCTGTCCTCTGGGGTGGTGGCCGCCTTACGTGGTGCTGATCCCACTCAGCTCCTGCCTGATGGCTGAGGGACAGGACAGAGAGGGAGGCTCAGGGGCAGCCGTGAGGAGCCAGCCCACACCCCTGTGGACCTGCCTGGGTTGCCAGAAGCCCCCACCGCCCACAGGCTGCCAGAGGCCGTGCGCAGGGCACAGTCTAGTGGCAGCTTCGGCACGGATGTCTGGGGAGACAATGCGCCCTGTGTGGGCCTCACAGGCCACCACTTGCCCTGGCACAGACGTGGCCGGATGGGGTCTGGAGAGGCCGGGCCTGTCTGTGGCCTCAGCCGCCAGGGGTGGGGCAGGACTCTCCTGAGGGCCTGCCCTGTGTGCCGAGGCTCAGGGGTCTTCATGGGGTCTGGATGGGTGGCATCCAGGTCTGCTCAGAGGACCTGGGACCCCTCCGCAAGAGTGGGCTCCACAGAGGTAGCAGAAGACCCTGCTGACTGCCCCAACCTGACTGCATGGCCTCCTCCAGGTGCCCTGCACCCCCCAATCCATCCCTATCTGGGCCACACACGCTCTCTCCCCATCCTCCTGGGCCTTCTGGTGTCTTCCATGTCAACTCCGGCCTCTCCCTGGACAGACCTCCTGGGCCCTGGAGCCAACATCCTAGAGCAGGCAGTGCGGGGGCAGGGGCACTGCCAAGGAGCAGGGAGGTTTCTGGGGGCCGGGCCCTGCGCCTGCTCTCCCAGGGCTCTTGGCTGCCTGTGACGTGGGTTCCTGTGGGCCTGCGTGACAGCAGGCTCCCATGGTGCCCCTGCCTCCTCCATGCCAGCTCCCACAGAGACAGCCTGGCTGGGTGGCCTTGCTGCTGGGCCCGTGGGCGGGCTGCACCCAGCAATGAAGCAGAGTCCACAGCTGGCCTCAGAGTCTTCGTCCACTAACTCTGCTCCTCCCAACCCAGCCTCTAGTGGAATGGGACAATTACCGAGGCTCTCGGCTGGCCAAGGGTGAGGCTCGCTGCGGGAGGGGCCTGGGTCTGTTGGCTCACCCACTGACCCTTGCCCTCTAGGAGCCCACCATCAGCCACTCTGAGTTCACAGGACTCTCCTGTCCAGGTCACTGCTGATGCCCTGGGAGCCAGAGCCAGCCACTCAGCATGAGACTTAGCCTTCCTGGAGGGGACAGCAGGTGGGGGCGGCACAGGCTGCACTTTGCCACTCTGTTCTGGGGCCAACCAGCCCTGCCCACACATTCCCCTTTCCCCGGCTGCAGATCTGAGCCACCTCCTCAAAGGCCCAGAGGATGTCACGCGGGGCCCGCCCTGCTCTGGAGCTAGAGGCTGCTGTGATGGAGCTTAGCTCCTGGCTCCTAGCCCTCTGCACCCTCAGGAAGGCAGCAGCCCTCTCAGAACTCCAAGACCAGTGACCAGAGGTGGCAAATCAGAAAGGCAATGTCCATCAACAGATAATGAAATGAAGAAGAAAAACTCTGGAATATCCATTAGGCTTCCCTTCCCCCCATGGGTCAAGGCCCGTCCTCCAGCAGCCCTGGGAGGCGGGCACCTCAGGATAAGAAGCACCCCACCAGGGAGGTGGGGGTTCTCAGGCAATCACTGAACTTTTCTGAGCCTCAGTGTCCACAACCAGAGCCGGGGAGGACAAGGCCTCCTGGGAGGCAGGGGTCCTGCCTCCACCTCCCCTGCTCTGCAGCCCTGCCCCTTCTCAGGAGGCTCCACCATGTGGCACCGCCTGGTGACGGTGCCGCCCGCCCGGCCCACTCACCATCGATGATCTCTTCCTTGACCTTGTGGAGCTCTCGGACCACCTCCTCCAGGATCTCCTGTGGGCGGGGCCTCCAGGTGAAGGGCTGTAGGCCCTCAGCACGTCCCCGGCGGGGGAAGGATGGTATGGGGCATGGGGTAGATGTCCCCCCACCCCTCAGCTGCACACTGGTGAAACCCAGAGCTGCCCCACAGGAGAGGTCCCCTGAGGCAGGGTGGGGGGACCAGAAGGTGGGGGATCACCTTGTGGTGACCGCAAGGGTTGGGGACAAACAATGTATGTGGGAGCCCCCTTTCCTCCACTGGCCACTCCCTGCCTGACTTTGTGGCCTCAAGGGGCACACCTGGCTCCATGGCCAAAGAAGGCCCCCGCCTGCTGGCTGCTCCAGCCCTGAGGAAAAGACCCGCTCACCTGTTTCATCCGGTCCAAATCCAAGGCATCCAGGGCCACGTCATTTGCGCTCCCAGCAGGCTTCACCCTGGGAGAGGATGGCAGGTGTGGACAAGTGGGTGGCAGAGCCCACAGGTGCCCGCCCTGGGGAGTCTGGGGGTGCCAGAGGCCCCCCGAGGGGCCAGGTCACTCCCTTTCTGGTGCTTTTTGTTCATGTGTCCATTAGGCTGCTCAAAAAAGACAGCAATGCCCAGTGTCCACTGCCGAGGGGGCCCATGGGCACCGTGACCATATCCCCAGCCCAAGAAGCCCTGTCTGACCAAAGCTGTCTTTCCACTTGAGGGATCTTGGGAGGAGGTGCCAGCTCAGGCAGGCGCATCATATCCACCCACTGTCCCCCTGTGGAGAAGGCACCAATGACCTGCTCCTCAGCGTGGGAACTGTGTTCCTGGCTAAGCTGAGGCTTGGCAAAACCCAGCAGTGCGGCATGGAGTTCAACATGAAGTCCAGTGAGCCCTGCCTGGGAGGCACCGCATCCTACCCAGCCCAGCACCCAGTGTTGGTGACTGGTGCTGGCGACTCTCCTTCAGGAGACCTAGTGGACGTGGCGTTGCTGTCTGGGGTTTCGCGGTCTGCACTTATCTGAGAAGGTTCGGGGCTACGGGCAACTGATCTGAACTGGAACGCCTCTCGTGGGCATCCTCCCAGAAAAATCTCAGCACAGTGCTGATCTCATGGGCCTGTTGGAACGCGATCTCGGTGCCGCAGGGCAGACTCGTGGTCTGGACCGATATCTCTCCCCAAGTGGACAGAATGGCTGTTGGAGCCTGCTCCAGGGAAATGAATGTGGCTCGAGTCAGGCAAGAGCTCGTGGGTGTCACAGCTGGCATGTGCACGGCCATTGGGCAGGGTCAGCTTGGCCGCTGAGGGGTCAGCCTCAGACTTCAACTGGCTAGTGACATCCAAGACCAGTGTGTTTTGTGGCTAACGAGGATGGGGGAGGAGAGTGAAGTGCTCTGCGGTCTCCTTAATGGACTCAAGAAAGGCCCGGCGTGGTTCCAGTGGGCCAGCGTACCCAGCCAGAGGTGGCTGGCGTGTCAGCTCTGTCCTGTGGTCGCAGGCCCAGCTGCAGCAGGAGGTGCTGGGACTTGGGACAGCTCCTCTCCCAGCCTCGGCTCTCTCATGTTAGGCTGACAGCCCCCGTGAGGAGCACGAGTGCTCTCTGCGAGCAAGCCTGTGCCTGAGGAAGGGTTATGTCTGCCCTTTTTGGAGCCATCTGTGAAACCGGAGAACGGGTTTGTCCCCAAGCTGGAAAGAGATCCCGTTCTATGTTCCTGCCCAGTGAGGGACACTGGCCCACAGAACATGGCTGCTGACTCCAAGTTCACCAGTAGGCAAGGCCAGCTCTGCTGGGGGGCTGCAGGCCTGCCCCAGCTGCCCAGTCTCCCCTGCTCTGGTCGCCTTCTTTAAAGCCAGCGTGACCTCCTCAAGCACCTGTTCCAGCCAGCCCCTTGCCGCCTTCCTCCACCCCTCCCGTCTCCCTCTGCTCTCCAGCCACGCGGTCCTGCACTCAGCTCTCTGAACCTGCCGGGTGGTTTCAGATTGGGCCTCAGCACGTCTGTCCTCTCACCTTGGAGGCTGGCCCCACATGCCCGCTCCAACAGCCCAACAGCCTGTGGCTTGGAGAACCCACAGCTGTCCTGTTCACACGGAACTCCTCAGGGGCAGAGGCTGCTCCCTGCTCACGGCCTGGCTGGCTGCTGAGTCTCCTCTCTGTCCTTCTGCTCTGCTGATGGCCAGGCCTGCCAGGCTAGGCTGGGGCTCTGCTCCTTACCGTGTCTCACTCTGTAAGACAGATCTCTACTGCTATGCGCCCTGTGACAGGAGTCTCTTCCTTCAATGAGCAGTGGACGGATTCTAGCCCTTCAAATGCAGGCACACTTGAGCTGTTTGTCTCTGACTTTTGGGGCAAGCTCAGTTCCAAATGTTCTATCCTGTGGTCATACTGGTTTTTGGTTTGGGAAGCGTGATCAGCAGTGGGAGACTGGCTATATGTGCTGCACACATGGGAAGGGGGCACCACACTGGGGGGATGGGTGCCAGGCAGTCCGTGGACTACTGGGCTCAGGGGCCCAGCTTTAGCAAGTGAGCTCCTCTGTCTGGCTCTGTCCACACAGTTGTCCCTGGCTACCTCACCTTCATGCCTAGCTTACTTCCTGCCTCTTGGATAGCTTCTCTTCTCCTGGGCCTGGTCTCTCCTTATGCAGGAGAGGAAGGAACTGGCCTATGTAACCCCAAAGTCCCTCCAGCTCCACCTTTTCCCAGGTCTGAGGGGACAGACCACCCTTCCCAGAGCAAGCTGTTAAGTGCCACCACGCGAGACGGGGCTGGGGTGTTAGTTATGGAACAGGGGACAGAGGAGGCCCCAGAGCCTGGGGACACAGGAGGGATGTTCGGTACCTAGAGTGAGGCTGCGACTGAAGGGGACTCTTAGCTTCGGGGCTCTTTGCCACAGACGGGGTTCTACGGCAATGGAATGAAACAGACAGGTGAATTGGCGCCAGCACCCCTCTCTGCCCACCAGGTTGCGGCTCAGGCCTTCCCAGGGTAGCTCACCTGGACAGTAATGAAGACACAGGCTTCTCCACCGAGTTGCTCCGCTCCCAGGGCTTCCGGCCAGCCTCTGTCAATGCATTTCAGAGATGAAGAGCCACAGATCTGAGAGGGCCAGGGCCACCCCGACTCTACGCACTCTGGCAGGGGCCCCTGCAGGCAGCGTTAGGTGCCCCTGCTTCAAGTGAAGCTGTAACCTGGTGCCCGATCCTCAGTCCCACTTTGGCCCAGGGTACCCCTTGTCACCCCGTCTCCCCTGCTTCAGGACTCAGGCTCCTGTTCCTTGACTTGTGAGCTGGTTTCTTTGACATCCTCTCACCATGGTGCATCTCTCATGGAGCAGGTCCCGCTGGTTGGGAACCAGTGACTCCCAGACAGGGTGAGCAGGCAGGACCGCCCCACTGGCTGCGGGGTGGCCAGGTCCCTGGATCCTGTTCACTCCTGCTGCTGACAGACAGCTTTCCCTTGTGTCGTACCCAGCACTCTCCTGTCCTGGTTGAAGGCTCGTTTGTTTTTTTAGAGTAAGAAATACAGGCGAGTGTCCCTCATCCAAGATGCTTTTAGGACCAGAAAGGCTTCAGATTTTGGAATACGTGCATACTTTCTCAGAAAACTTTGGATTTCAGAGCATTTGAATTTTGGATTAGGGACACTCAACCCATATGAGTTTAGAGTTCACTGTGCTACAGACATGTGTTGGCCTAGAGATTTCAGCAGCTTTGGAGGACGAGCAGAGGCAGAAGACAAAATCCCCAGGGGTGGCGAGGAGGCTGCCCTCCCTGAGCTGAGACCTGCAGGCCAACCTTGGGTCTTGGCTAGGTCTCCTCAAAGCCACCTCTTGGGCTGCAGGCACAAGAGCTGGGACCACTGCCAAGGTCCAGGGCTGTGGCCTCACAAAACATGTAACCACAGGAGGCCTCAACTCCCAGCTTGGGAAACCACTTAACCTGCTCAATAGCTTCTGTCCAAGCAAACAGTGCTGTGATTGGGCTCACGTTCACCAGCAGAGACTCTGTGGCTCTTGGTGGGTCGACTCCAGGAAGAGCCAGAGAGAGGACAGGCAATCCCACGGGGAGGCAGACAGCGGCCTGTGCCACAGTGTGGGGGAACGCCGCGATCCGGTGAGATGCACCAAGAGCCTGGGCGGGGGCAGCCTGACCCGCGGCCTCTTCTCCCCATGCTGGCATGGACTAGGCGCAGAGCAAGGTCTGCCGGATGACTGAACGGCCACCCTTGCATCTTGTCCCCACGGGTGACCCATCGTGCTGTCCTAATGACATCCCCTCTGCCTCTGCTGCCTGGAGGAACCAGACAGGGTGGGGGCTGCATTTCTGGTGGAGCCAGATGGCGAGGTGGTGTCTGCAAGGCAGATCAAGTTGGCATTACCTGGAAGACTCTAATGCCTAAACTTCCTCCTGGACTGGCGTGTGGCTCAGTGGTGCAGTGCGGGCCTAGCACAGGGGACCGGAGTGGCATCCCCAGCACCACAAAAACAAAACCAAAAACTATAATGACCAAAACAAATTACTCTTAAGAGTGCTGGCCCCAGAGTGTGCCCCACGGTGCTGTCTCCATCATGGGGTGGGCACTGCTGGCAAGTGCTTTCCCTCCCATGGGACTCAGGGTCTCTCAGGTGGCTTGCTCTAGCGCTTCCTGTACTCCTCCTCAGCCACTCCAGGGAGACTTGGGTTTCAGGAGCTGGGCTTCCACAGGCCTGGGCTCTGCTCCCGCACAGATGAGGGGCTTGGATCAGATAATCTTCTCCTGAGAGTCCCTCCCTCCTGCTCTAAGACTGGGAGCCTCCCGAGTCGGGTGGAGCACTCTTACCTGAGGAGTTAGGGGGCTGGCTGGCAGATCGGGTCCCTGGGGATGGGGAGGTGCTGGGATCTTCCTAAAATGGGAGAGAAAGGTGCTTTCATCAGTCTGCTCAGGGAGGCTGCCTGGGCCAGGGCAGGATGTCTTTGAACAGAGTCACTGATAAAGCCTGATTCCAAATGTTCTCAGTGAACATGTATTAGTCGTATAATCAGCAAAAGAAGACACAACATTAAAGAGTGAGAACCCCAGATCCCAGCAAGGAGGTCACTGAGCGTGACAGTCGGGAAAGAAGAGGCTGCGGAGCTCAGGCTGTGCAGAGAGGCCCAGAGCTGCCCCAAACCCAGCCCAGCCCTGACCTCAGGTCCTACATTCTTCCCACCAGTCTCCTGTGGAGGAACTCACAGGCTTCTGTGTACCCCCTCCTCCTCCTGAAAGCCTGTGGCCAGCAGAGCCACCTCAGAGCCCCAGCCCTTCCTCGCAGGCCGAGCCCTCTTCTGTCGAGCTCATCGCTCTCATAACTATGTCGTCTCTGCCATGGCCGTGGAGGAGCCTGGCAGGGCTGGGGCTGCGTTTCTGGAGGAGCAAGATGGTTTGGTGGTCTCTGTAATACCCGTCAAGTTGGCATTACAAGGCCGCTATGTGGACAAGGTGTCCTAGAGGGTGCCACACACGCGGGTACACTGGCTGTGAGGGTGACAGAGACCTGCCACAGCCAAGGTCCTGCCTATGGACCACCCCAGGAGCACCCGCTTCCCTTCCACTGAGAGAGCAAGATGTGCAAGAATTTAGGCTGAGCCCTCTGCCCATCCCATTGGCCTGCGAGTTCCTCACCATGCTGCCAAGATAGCTGCACAACTGACCTCTGACTGTAGGGCTCTGCCGAAGCCACCCCTGGCTCTTCAGGAGGTTCGGCTGGGTCAGGCCCGGGCCTGGGTGCCTGCCTGGTGCTCCACATGGCCTCTGCCAGCCCTCCCCAGCTCTGCGCCAGGCCACCTGCAGCCCCAGGCCTCGTTCCCTGCGGTCCCCGCCAGATGCACTATATTCAAGTCCCACCCAGCCAACTCCAGCTCATCCTCCACAGCCCCGTGCAAACCTGGCTTCTAACAGGGCCTCTGGGCCACCTCTGGGCTCTGCCTGGCCCTGGCCCTCGTCTCTGCCTCTCCCAGGAGGCTGCGAGTGAGTTCTGCAGGAGCAGAGTGTCTCACAGGTCCCTTGCTCATGATACAGAGCTTGTGGTGGGTCTGCCAAGGGGACAAATGTGTGTCTGCCACGTCCATGCCATCTATTTGCAGAGAGGCTCAACAGGTGTGAGCAATTTGACAGCAATAAAAGCTAGCATTTATGACAGGGGCATGTGTTTTGGAAAGATTTTTCACTATCAAGAAAATGACATTTAGTAAGTAAACATAACTTCCATTTTTATTAAACAACACACATGCAGTTGCTGTGCAGAGCTTTAGACCAGCGGGTACCAACAACCTAGGACTCTGCACTGTGTCATTCTGACCCAGAGCCCATTATCTGCATCTGTCACTGCCCTCGTCACACTGTCTATACTCTGCTTCTCCTTATCTGGTCTACATGAGGCTGGGGAGGGGAGACTGGGCCTCCCACAGGCACCTCCCAGCCCCAGGACTCTGAGCACAGGACTTCCACCCCTGTAAAAACATGGACCTGTGGAAGGCCAGTCCCGTGTTTACAGAGCACTTGTCCCCACACCAGGAACAGGCTGGTATCTACAGGAACCCCCCAAATACCTGTGGGGTAAACAAATGAATTCTGGGAGCCTCTGGTCCTGAGGAAAAGAACTGTGCTAGACTATGGGTTCTCTCTCTTTTTTTTTTGGTACTGGAGATTGATCTTAGGGCCACTTGACAACTGAGCCACATCCCAGCCCTATTTTTGTATTTTATTTAGAGACAGGGTCTCACTGAGTTGCTTAGTGCCTCGCTGTTGCTGAGGCTGGCTTTGAACTCGCCATCCTCCTATCTCGGCCTCCCCAGCCGCTGGGATTACAGGCATGTGCCACCGTGCCTGGCTTAGACTGTGGGTCTTGACATGAATCTCCTCAGACTTTCTCATTTTAAAAAGAGTTGAGTAGGGCTAGGGTTGTGGCTCAGTGGTTGAGTGCTTGCTCAGCAGCATGTGTGAGGCACTGGGTTTAATCCTCAGCACCACATAAAAATAAATAAATAAAATAAGGTTATATATGTTAAAAAAAGAGCTGAGTAATGGATTATGTCAATCAACACATGTGCCTAGAGCCGAGAGCTCAAAGAAACCAGCAAGGATAAATGCAAGTATGGGTACAATAAGAGTCATCAAGAGGTTAGAATTTTTTCCCTAATGTCTTTATGTTATAATTAAAAAAAAATCCTTCCTGCGTAAAAGGGAACTTGCACCTCCCTTTGGGCTGGTGGTGCAGCCTGGGACAAGCCGTGGAGCACCTTTGCTCAGGGTAGAACTGGTGCTTGGAGCAGTAACGTAATCGCCAGGGGCGGCAAGTGGCAGAGTGCCTGCCTGTGTCACTTGACTCTGATTTGGGAGCTATTTTCTTCTTTTAAATAATAATCATGTGTTCTTTATTAATTATAAAACCAGTACAGGTTCACTGAAGAGAATTTGGAAAATAATGAAAGGCACAAAAAAGAACATATCAGCTGCCGTCAGGGTTAAGCATGTGTGGTGGTGCATGCCTGTCATTCCAGTGACTTGGGAGGCTGAGGCAGGAGGATCGTGAATTTGAGGCCAGCCTGGGCAACTGAGACCCTAAGCAACTTAGTGAGACTGTCTCAAAATAACAATGAAAGGGCTGAGGGTGGGTGACCCAGTGGTAGAGCAGTCCTGGGTCCATCCCCAGTACGGGGCGGTGGGTGGGGAAGATGGGGCTGGGAGAAGAGAGCTCCACAGGGGCTGAAGATTCAGTGTCACGATTCCTTTCTGAAATGCCTGGGTGTAAAAGCCATCGGCCTTTGTGAAGCACCAGGCTGCCTAAGAGGAGCCAGTGAGATTCGAGGCCCTCTGCTGTGACCAGAACGAGGCACTGGGCACCAACCCTGGCACGCAGGCCTCTGCACTTGTAGAAACTTGTCGTGGGGAGGTGGCTGACCCCAGTGGGCAGCAGGCGACAGTGGGCGAGCGAGGAGCCCCGCCTGGCCGCAGGCCTGTGACCTGGCTGGAGCGAGCCATCAGAACTGCAAGGGTCTTGGGAGAGCAGGGGCAGGGGGACTGGATGGAGCCTCCCAGCCTGGGTCCAGGAGGTCACATTCTAGGGAGGAAGGTTTATAGAGAGAAGCGCAGGGGAGAGGGGCAGGCTGGTGGGCTGAGGGAACTGCATGTCCCGGCCCAGAGACCAGCAGTCCCTGCAGCACGAGGAGCAGGTGGCTGGGTTGGAGCCCACCAGACACAGGCTGCCTCCTGGGTGCCCTGGCACCCGGCCACGCACTCCTACCGCCTCTTCATCCTGCACTGGTACTGCACCCTGAGCTTAGGGTCTGTCTTAACCTACAGGAGAGGGGACTGGCCACCAAGTGGAGGTGGGTGCCCCGGGTCTGTGCGGCCAGACCAAGCCCCAGGATGCCACCAAGAATGGGAGCCCCGGGCTCTGGGTTCCTCTGCCATGGCTCCCCAGCAACCCTTGTTGGACTTGGTGGGTTGAAGTGGAGTCTTTAGGGTCAAGAATAAGTTCAAAATGAAAACACCCTGGGCTTCCATCAGGCCCTCCCCGTACAGGCACATTCTGTCCCCACCCCCAAGGAGGCCCCAGTGTGTCTGAGCTCCCTGGGCCAGGGGCAGGTGAGGGGCCTGCGGTGGCCCTCCAGGGCTCTAGGGTCCTACCACAGCCCCTCAGGCAGCCTGGCTCTTTTGCTGGCTGGTCTCCCCTGGGGTGTGTGGGGTGGCAGCTCCAGGGCGTGGTATCCGGCAAGGAATGCCTGGGGTGCAGACCTGCCCGGACCTGCACACAGAGGTCCCCCTACCATTCCTGTGTCACCCAGCGAGGTATCCGTCATGTGCATGTCCCAGCTGGGACACCCCCGAGCCCAAGGCCTGCCCAGTAGTGCCCTTATGTGGGGCGGGCCGAGGGAGCAGGCGGGCCTACCGTCTGGCTTTCATCTTCCTTTCTGTCCGTGGGCTTGTCTGTCTGGGAGGCTGCTTTTCTCCTAGACACAGGGGTGGAAAAGATACTCATCAGTTTCCTGAGGTTTTCACATTCACCCAGAACCTACGCGCTTTCTCCTTGCTAGACCCACCTGGCCCTCTGGTGCACTGTGTGGGGACCAGGATGTGCAGGGGGCCGTTGTCCAGACATTTGACTGGTCAGGAGCCATGCCTGGGTGTGTTCAGGCCTCTGTGCTTGCCCATGACCCAAACTCAAATCAGGTCTGGGCAGGGAAAAGGGCTGGATGCTCCCACCTTTGTGCAGCTCAATCAGGGATGGCCATAGTCCCCGAATGGTGGAGGAAGCTGGGTGGCACCATTCCCAGCTCTCCCAGCACCAGGGCTTGGGTGAGTAGCAGCTATATCCCCAGGACACTCCAGGCCTGGCCATAGGGAGGGAAGAGTCTCTCCGGGGCGTCTGTCCCTAGGGTCAGGGCTGTGGGAGCCGTCCATTGCAGACTGATCACAGGGGCAAGAGATCCCAGTTCCTTGCAGGAAGGGAAGACACGTTCTTGTCACCCTAAGGGCCTCCTGTCGTAGAGCTTAGCTCACCCAGCTATGGCCCCCAGTGTGGAGTACCACAGAGAGCCTGGAAATGCCCAGAGTAGCTGAGGGCCTCCAGTCCGGCCATGCGCTTCCCTGCAGGCTTGTACTCTCGCGCACTCTCAAATTTTACTCATATTTTCCAGACTCAATGATCTGATATTATCTGGCCACCTCCCAAATCCATACCCCGCCCCAGAGCCTAGATATTTCCCAAAGATCTGCTCTTGTGGATTTCTGACTCTAAGAAGCCGTTGGCATTAAACTCTCGTAAATTGAGGTGAGCTGCTCGCCAAGAATGAAGTGGGCATGTGCTGAGCAGCTGCCCCTCGCTATCATGCAGCGCGCTCCTCAGCCACCTCATCTCTGGACAGGTCTGCCTGCTGGTCACCCAGCCCAGACACCTGGGAATTGTCCTTGATACCAATCTCTTAAGACACTATGCCTGGTCACTTCTACCTCTGACTTCTATTTCCCATTTGCCTTTTTTCTAGCCCCTCACTGCCGGCCACCATCCCCTTCATCCTACAGCCACCAGTGCACTTGTAGCTTGGGTCTGCATCCTGTTCCCACTGACATTCCAAGTGCAGGGACTACCTTCTTTTCCCTCTGGGGCATCTCTGAAATTCCCTCCAAATGCATCCCTGCTCAGGACAGGGCTGGGAGGCAGCAGATGCTTCGATACTTTGTTGCACTGAGATGAAGAGGGAGTTTTAGTTCAGAGGACTCCTGACTGATGCCTTAGACTGGTCCTTGAGTGGGGAAATGTAAGCCACAGTTTCGCCTGCTTGGCCATCCCTGGGTGACAAAGGACTCTGGGGCCCAGCCAGGATTCTCTGTGTGATGCCGAGGGACAGCGGCTTCCTTGCAGGCACCCAGGGTTGGGGAGGCAGAAGACCCACCTCTTGGCCAGGAGTTTGTTCATCTCCTCCATGAGGCCTCCTCCACCACCTCCGCTGCTCGCCCGGTTGGCATCGGACTTTGCCGTCCCGCTGGGACTGGAGCCTCCAGACACATCTTCTGGCTGAGGGTACAGGACACCATGTTTTAGACTCTGCAGGTGAGGCAAGCAGTGGGCAGGTGCCTGTCCCCCACCTGTCCCCAGGCCGAGATCTTACCCGCTGCACTCTCCTCAGCTTGGCCCCAGCCAGGGCGGCGGCCAGTCCTGACACAGAGCTGTCATCATGGCTGGTTCCTGGGGCACCTCCCGCTGGCAGCGGGGGTGGCGGTGGGGGGGCAGCCCCTGTGGGTGGGGGTGGGACGGGGGGTGGGGGTGGAGGCGGAGGCCCACTGCATGAGAGCGGGGCACTGGCTGCGGATGAGGGATGCCCCGGTGGGAGGACCGGCCCTGGAATGGAACAAGGGCTCAGTTAGTCCCTGGCCCCCAGCTGGAGCTAAGTCTGGTTCTCATCTCAGGTCCCTGGGAAGAAGGACAGAGGGCACCCTGCTCCTGAGAGGCACAGGAACAGATCAAGGTTTGGCCCTTCCAGGAGGCCCCTGGGATGCACTCAGGCCTGTTACAACGATGCCCTATTCTGGTCTCCTAGGCACTGGGAGCCTGGCAGGACCCATAGGGTCATATGCGTGCTGAGCCCTCCTGAACCTCCTCTTGCTTGTCTGCTTTTCCAGCAGGAGAGGAAGCTCTGGTCGCGTGAGCTGGGCCTTTTGCCACTCTGTTCCTTCTCCTCACTTAGCACCTTTCTAGGTGCTGGCAGAAGTTGGTCTCCAAGATGTAACTGGGACTGACCCTTGGCCTTGGGGACCATGGCAAATAGCTGGGTCCCAGGGCTGACTGGGGACATGGTGAGGGAGCAGTGCTGAGTGCAGAGGCTCCACTGGGCATCCAGCCTGCCACCTTCCTCTGGAGGCTGCCTGAGCCTCTACTGTGTGCCACGCACTGTGCTGGGCACTGTTGAAGAGCCACAGGCTCCTTGCCTAAGTGCCCAGGCCTAGTGGGAGACAGTCTTGAAGCAGACAGCCCGCCACAGCATCAGCATGGAGGCAAGCTCTGATGCCACCAGAGCAGGCACATGGGACCACGGGACCTGTGCAGTGGCTCCAACCTGGACGGGAGTTCTTGGAGGACTGTGGGATGGAGTGGGACTGGACAGGAGAGAAAGAGTAGTGTTAGGCGAGGAGGTGTCAGGGAGAGGAGGGGAAGGGGCTGCAGGGAGGAGTAGAAAGGATAAGCCAGTGCAGTGTGAGGCGGGAGAGCCTGGGCTGGGCAAGGCAGGAGCCATGCAGGGCCACCACAACTGCAGGCCCGGGCCGCCCCAGGAGCACAGCATGGCACTGGGGGAGGCACAGCCAGCATCCAAGAACAGGGTGCCCAGGGCTTGGTTTCCTTCCCAGAAAAACAGGACAGTGTTCACTTGCTCACTTCAGAGGACACTTAAGCAAACTAAACAAGGCAAAGGACACACATCCTGTGCCCGTAGCCAACACGACAGCCGCCTCCTTTGATGTGATGAGCTGCAGTCAGGGCTGACGACAGCCTGGCGGCCTCTCCTCTGGGCTTCGTCTGGGCCTCAGCCTTGTACTTCCCTTGGTCATGTGGGTACCAGTGTCAGGATGAGCGTTTGCTGGACAGGGGGCTCTCTGTCTTGCCCATGGTGTATCCTCGGCCGTGGTCCAGTGCTTGACACACATCAGGGTCTCCCTGAATGTCCACTGAGGAATGAGTGACAGAAGGGCCAGAAGGACAGTGGACAGGGGCTGGAACCAGCTCAGCGACCCCTAACCCTGCTCTGGTCTCTTATTCTCACCCATCTGAAATGACAACTGTACCTTAAGGTCATGTGACCAGCCGCTCCTCAGAGGCCTGCTGTGCCCAGCCCCATCTGGGTGGCAGGGTGGCCACCAGCTCGTGTGGGCACTAGAGGGGGTGGGCTCTCACCTGTGGCTGAGGTTCTTCTCTCCAGAGACTCCTGACGGTGCTGCTGCTGCTCCATCACTTGTCTGAAAGGCAACCAGGCAGGTGCTGAGCCAGAGACCAGGACAATAGGCTCTGGCCTGGGAGCTTCCGCGCTGGTCCCCCAGCACTCCTGAGAGCCAGTGCGCCAGGCTGCCTCCACTGAACTGAGGGGCATGTGTTGGATTTGGGTTCTCAGGTGGGTGGCCTCCTAAGCCTAACTGAACCTCTGGCTGGTGGAGGTTTACCCACTGTCCTGATCAAGCTTTTCCCCTGGGGCTGACAGGCTCCCATGGCTTTGGGGGGCTGTGGCCCTGACTGGTCTGCTGCAGGAACACCTGTTCTTGGTGCACGTGGCTGAGCTCCCTGAGACAATTCTTAGGTATCACTCACTGGTTGTCAGGAGAAATGGACACAAAGGCCACAGGTGTCATTCATTCTACCACAAACTGGCTCAGGCCCAGCCCCCATCCAGAGGCCATCTGCAGAACCATGCTATGTGGACTTCAGTGGGAACTGGCATCTGGCCTCTCATGGCAGAGTGGCCTTAGGGTGCTCTCACAGACTGGCTGAATGAGGACAGTGACCCACAAAAACATGCACAGAACCAGGGACTGAGATGGTGGCGTGGGAAGGGACTTCTGGAATCATCTACGGACGGCAACAAGGCTGTACCTGGGTGGAGCAAACTCCAAACACGGCACAAGGTCAGGTGCTCTAGGACCAGCTCTGGAGTGGCGAGGGAGGTGCTGGAAGTAGACTGGTCTCTGCCACATGGGGAAGGGGCCAGGGCAGTGTGGGTCTGGGGACCACAGCCTGCATTCTCAGCGTGTGGCGAGCTCGTGGGGCTCTGGCCTGTGGAGGCTCAGAGAGTGCCGTGTAGAGGATAAATATGAGCACCTTGCTGGGCAGGGAGCTTTCTGGCTCCTGTCCGGGATTCATGGCTTTGTGATCATGGGCAAGTCATTTCCCTTTCCTGGGCCTCAAGTACTTGTCTGTTAAGCGAGCATTCGGCCACCTGCCCTGGGCTTTTTTAAGGGCTAAGCCTGAAGCCAACAAAAGGAAAGGAAGCCCCCTGGCCATCAAAGATGTGTGAGGAGTCCTAGTGGCATCCCCATTAGTCATCCCACCCACTACCAGAACATCACCCAAACCCCCACCTCCCCGCAGACCCATGAGCTTAGAAACCACAGCAAAATGAAGATATCTAAAAAATGTTTAAAACTTGGGTCTGAAGTTATGATAGTATTTGCATGAAAATGAGTTTCCTGTGCTTGGCATCACTGCCTCACTGTGTGGCCCCAGCAAGCCATCTCTCCCCTGGGCCACTGAAGTCTGAAATGACCCCTGGTGGGCGGAAGGTCTCTGCCTCTGGCGTTTGGCTCCTGTGGTTCAGACTGCAGGCTGGCCCTGTTCTGAGGAAGGCCCCCTGCAGCCCACTGCCAAGCTCGCCCTTGACCTGGGCCCTGGGTTAGGATGGCAGTGTTGGGGGTGATTAAGCAGTGCTGGGGGAACAGCTGGAGGACTTGTGCAGCAGCTGCCTGCCTCTGCACACTCCACCTCTGCCTGTCCTGCTGGGGAGCCCTGCTTGCACTCCTCTGGGGAGCTGCGCTGCAGTCAGATCTGCCTGCCTGCCGTGTTCTGCTCAAGCCCCTGCTGACTTGAGCCATCCCCACCCAGGCTTCATTGGCTCATCTGGGAAACAGCAACACAGAGACAAACCTTCTGGGTGGTATGAGGACTGAGACCTTCCCAAACCACAAAGAGCTGGATTTCCGAGGCTCTAGAAGACAAGCCTCTGGGTCCGCAGAAGTGGCTTGACAAAAATGAGTCTGTCACACCTACTCTGGGAAACATCTGCCCATCGGGTTCCTCACATGCTCAAGACAGGCTGAACAAGGGTAATGCTGTTTTCAATGAGGAAACTGGGCTGGAGTGGTGCCTGCCCAGGGTCATGATCACTATGTTAGAGACAGAGGCTCAGGATGGTTCACCCCTAAGGTTCTCGCTCCTTGGCATTGGAATAGGTCAGGGAAGAGGAAGACTTGGGTTTGAGAGTAGTTCCTGGCAATGTGACTGTAGGAAGCCACTCCACAAGGAGCCACCCCGACCTCTTCTATGATCTCAAGACAAAGCACTGCCCTTCCTCCTGTGGGGGCCGATCACTCTTGTCCTGTGACCTTTGGGTGCTGCCTTCCCACAGGCAGCTCCCTCCATGTCAAAACTACCTCCTAGTGCCCTTGGGAAGGTGAAATTAAGTGATGGACAGACAGTGGGCGGGACCTGCCAGGCTATCACCAGGGTTGTGTAGTGAAGGCTGGCAGCCTCCTTGTGAAACACCCAGGATCCCGCAGCAGCTGGGCCGACGTTAGGGAGGTGCTGCTGCTACTTTGGCTTCTGCGTCCTTCCCGGCCTAGCCAGTCCTCTGGGAGTGCTGGCTTAAGCTGCATGGGTGTCCTCGCTTGCTGAAGGATGCCCCTAGCACTATGGGGGAGGTTGTGAGGCTGGCCGCTGCTGGGTGGGGTTACCTTCTCTGGATGTCCGTCTCCTCAGGAGAGGGGCCATTCTGCACCTGGCGCTGGGTGGAGGGGCCTGCAGGGCAGAGAAGCACAGGGCAGAGTGGTCAGCGCAGGGAAGAGACCAGCCAGCAGCCCTGCTGCGCCCCTCTGCTCCTCCTGGCTGCACAAGGGATGGTCCTGGCCTCCAGACAAAGTGTGGCTCTCACACTTCAAGGTGAGTAAGGCTGAGGGCCGTGCCCGACCTGGGGGGCCGGAGGACAGAGCCTGGCCTGCCCCGCACAGGCTCCACCTGCATGTGGGTAGGTGCTGCCTTTTGTCCCACCTTGCACCTCTTCTCTTTTAAAAGCTTGTCTCGCCCTCCAAAGATGGAATTTTTGAAGCAAAAAGCTTCTTCCAATTGCCACCAAAGCTAGCTTTGAATAAAACCTGTTATTTTCCTGCCAATTGGACTCCAGATTAATTTGTGAGCAGTGGGCAGTGTAGCCAGCTCCTTCCTCAGGCCGGCAGGTAACAGATCCAGACTTACACCTGGTTAAAAACCATCCCTTTTAACTGTTGACCCTCTCTTCTTGCCTTCAGATGACACTGCTGCTTCTGCTTCCTTACCTGCCACTGTCCCTCCTGATCCCCTTAACACTGACTCTAGCCTGAAATCACCAGCAGACTTGGAATGGTCAAACCCAATAGGTCCGTTTTATTCCACTTATTTTTTTTTTTTGGTGATAGTAGGGGTGGAACCCAGGGGTGCTCTACCTTGGAGCTATATCCTCAACACTTTTTGAATCTTATTTTGAGATAGGGTCTTGCTAAGTTGCCCAAAGTGACCTCAAACTTGTGATCCTCCTGTCTCGGCCTCCTGAGTTGCTAGGATTATAGGTGTATGCCACCATGCCCAGCATATTCCACATTTTGGGTAAAGGACTGACACACAGAGAGTGGGTGTCAGAACCCCAGCTGGAACTGGGTCCATGTGGGCGGGGCCTGGCTCCTCTGTGCCCAGGGCCCCCCTGTTGCTGGCAGCAACAGGGGTCTGGGGTGGCTGTGGGGGAAGCAGGGTCGTGCTATTACTGTTATGCTCAGGGCTGGGTGGAGGGGCCACATCTGCCCTTGGCCCCAAAGGCAGGACCCTGGAGCAGGCAAGGCCTGTGGGGGAACCTCGCATTCAGAGGAGGGCTGCTGCTGGGAGCTGCGCTAGGGCACCCTGTGCTGCAGCCAAGACTAAATCCAGGCTCAGCCAGCCTGAGAGCGAGCCAACTGTGCCTTCTCTTTTCCAGTTCAGGTGTCCCTTGGGAAACACAGAGTCACAGTGACTGGGGAAGGGACTCTGGGAAAATGGCTTTGTTTCCACTCTTGGATGAGGTGGCACAACAGGAGAGCTCCAACATCAGCAGTGATATGGAGGACTCCTCAGCCTCCTGGGCCACAAGGCCCAGGGTCCTCCTGGTCCTTCCTGCTTTGTTCTCAGGAACATGAGCAACTAACAGGTGAACAGCTCTAGAGCAAGGCCCAGGTGCATTTCTCACTTAAACTGAATCCTAGTTCTCACAACTGTGAAGACAGCTCCCTCAGGGGCCTGGAACAGCTGAGAAACCAGGCCCAGGATGGTCAAGTGACTTGCTAGCAGTCTTGCACATGGCAAGTGTCCAGATTCATGTCAGATGGAGACCAGTGAGGAGACTGAGGGGCAGGACTCACAGGCACCAGATGAGCCAGGAGCTGCTCTTGGCTGGGACGGGTGTCTCTGTCCCTACCCTCTCCTGGTTCAGGCAGGTTTCAAGATGCCCCAGCCCCACATGCTTGGACTCTGCTGTCAGCCTAGCCCAGGCCCAGGGCTCTCCTGGGACAGTGGATCTCTGCCTTGTTCCAGGACCTGGTCTCAGCAGCTGGGCCTGCTCCCAAGTCTGACTCTGTCCTTCTGGGGCTGAGTTCCTGTCTTGGCAACCTGTGTAGCCCTAGTCTGAGGCCTGGTTCCCTCCTTGGACCCAGGCTTGGATGCCTGGGCTCCCCTCGCTGCTGCAAGGAACCCTGTGTCTGCTGGCCGGGTCACTACGACCGGTTCCCTCTTCTGTCAAAACCTGGGTGGCAGCCAGCCGTGCACAGTGGTCTGTTGTGGCCATGGGCTTTGGATTCCTCATGAGGCCTGCTGGCCTCCACTGACCCCCTCGTTTCAGCAGACGTCTCTCTGGAGGCAGGGCAAGGCAGAGAGGAGCCTGACCCCTCTCAGGGCACCCTGACCCTGTGCTTAAGAGAGTTAGCAGGTTTAGATGGTGCAGAGCAGGAAGTGGCAACCAAGGCCCTGCACACGGCCTCCCAGGCTTTTTCAACCAAGGCTGGGGCTGCTTGGAGCTGCAAGTGCTGTGGCATTATGAAGCATGGTCCCTTAGTTTAGGGTAGGAGATGAGGGCAGGGGTCTCTCTGGTATCACCCCGTGCACCCACAGATTGAGATCTCTACAGTCTCCTAACTCCTGGCCCCACCCACTGGCCCAGTGGCCCCATGGCAAGGTCAGGGCAGAGGGACAGGGAGAAGAGTTGCTCCTCCAGAGCGGCTGCTGGGCCCTGGGAAACCCTGGGCAACAGCCCACTTGTAGGTGCTTCTCCAGAGAAGGAGCTGCTTCCCAGGCAGGAGCAGATGCACACAGGATGGTGCCAGGCATCAGATGCCCAAATGTCCTGCTGCTGAGCTACTGTGGATGACCTCCCTTCAGGATGTGGCCAGAGGCCAGGGTGGAGGACACATGGAGTCGCCTCTTGTCTCCTGAGCTAAACTTGGATCCTGCAGAATCCACAGGGAGGAGGCGCCCCCAGTGCTCCTTTCTGGCCTCCCACAGCTCAGAAGTCAGCATCTTATTGGTGCTGCCTGAGCCACAGACCCCATGGGCCTCTCCATCTACCCCCAGCTGTCTCGGCCTCTCCCTCCTGGACCTGTGCTCCAGTGGACCTACAGGGCTCTCCCTCCGCTCCCTGCCCTCTCTCTGCTTGCCTTCTACAATGACGCTGAAGCCTAAGCCACCTCTGGAACACACAGACCCAACCCTTGCAAGGTGATCCAAATGAGTCAAGGGTCCTTAGGCCTGGCCCCACCCAAGACTGCTCCTGGACACGCCATCACGGCTGACCTCCTGCGTCCATCCTCTGAGCCCACCCATGTGCTCCCCGCTCCGTGTGTTCTGTGGACTACTCGATCCCCCTGCCAAGGCCTCCAGGCCCAGCTTGACGGTCACCTCTGCCCGAGGCCTCCCCAAGGCCCAGCCTCCTTGTTTCATCACACCCGTGTGCTTCTCCCACAAAACTCACAACTTTCTCGCTCATATCTCAGTGACGGGGACCATCCTCTTTCTAGCTCCAGACCTCGGGCTTCTCGAGGGCAAAGAGCACAGGGCACTCGGCTCAGGCCTCTGACACTGTGTGTTCTACTGAGCTGAGCTGCAAAGGTTAGTGGGGAGGCATGGCCACCAACCCTGGGGGACAAAGCTGTGTGGAAGTGGCCCGAGAGAAAACAGACAGCCTAAGAGGTGGCCTCAGAACCACAGGCCAAGAGGGCACCAGGAGGTGGGAACTCTGTGGGGTGAGTGGCCCAGGGGCTCCCTCTCATGGAATCTGTGCCGTCATTAAGTGGATCCAGCCTGTCAGGCTCCTCTCGTGCCTTCTGCTTCCACCGGTGAGGCAAGAAGGCCCTTGCCAGATGCCAGGCCCCAGATTCTGGACTTCTGGGCCTCCAGAATGGTCGGCAAATAAATCCTTGTTCATGATAGATTCCTCAACCATGGGTGTTCTGTTATAGCAGCACAAATGTACTAAGACAAAGGAGCCACCACATTTAAGCTGTTCAGAGAGGAGGCTGATCCAGGGGCAGCTGCTGGTCTAACTATTCCCTACCAGTACCCAGATCCCAGTGCCGAGCCAGGCTGTGGGGCTGAGCTGCGTGGCTGGGGCTGCTGCCCAGCTGTTCCGGGCGCTGTGTTTCAGATGTCTTTCTGCCAGATGCATCTCTGGCCCTGCACACAGCTGTGTGGATCTGAAGTCACCTCTGTACAGCAGACCTATGGTGGACACTCATCTGGGGGCCACTTCTTAATGGCCTTGTTCCCAGAATGCCCCAGGCGGGGCTGGTGGTAGGAGGGCGGGCACCTGGCCTGAGCTCTCTCCCACCATGCACTGTGTGCTACCACTCAATCTCCTGTGTCCCCACCTGCAAGGGGGGATAACACTGTTGTGGTTTGGATATGGTGTCCTCCAAAAGCTCCTGGAACTTTCCCAAACCCTGGGACTCATGGTACTGGCCTCGGTGTCCCAAGCTTGGCAAATCTGGAAGTCTGAGTGGTCAGCCACTGGTGACTCCAGCTAAGACGGTCTTACCCTTCCCTCGCTCGCCTCAGGCCAGCTTTGCCAAAGTCAAAACAAAGAGCTTATCTGCACCAGTGACAACTAGAGAAAGGGGACGTTAAGGTGGAGTGTCCAACACTGGCCAGACAGTGGCTGTGCCCTGCCGGTTCACCCAGGCCCAGCCTTGGCAGCAGGCAGGCAGAGGGAGGGAAGGACCCCTCTCTGAACGCAGGGCTGTGTGGGGACAGGGGCTGAGCCATGGTGACACTCAAGCTCACGCTGTGGCCCACATGCTTGTGCACCAGCAGGCTTCCTGGGGAATCGCTGGCTGTCCTGGAGGCCCACTTCCCACACTCAGGGGGCCTTCCATCAGCACCCGCGCCTCCTGAACGAGGGAGGGCCATGAGGTGGGGAATCTGGGCATGGGAACAAGAGGGGGGGGCCAGGCAGGGAGGGCGCTAGACAGCCCCACAAGAGGGACATCAGCCACGGGTCCCATGTAACTTCAGGGTGCTCTGGGCGGGAGTAGCTCCAACTTGAAGGCCGGGAAAGCCTGAACAAGCCCTCTGTCTCTCCTGCTCTGGGGGCTTAAAACCCTCTCGTTCAGGGGCACTCAGCCGAGGGCTGCATCCTCCTCCTCCTGTGAGCTGTGCGGTAGAGACACCTTGATGTGTGGGTGGTGCTAGCAGGTGCCTAGGCACTCTTTGGGGACCTGAGGGCCACTGTGTTGCCACCACTGACCTTTCATTTGGGCCTGCACAAAAGTCCTATGGTGACTTTTGAAGTCAGAGGACAGAAAACTCCACCTCAGGTCATGCCAACACCACCATTTCATTCTTTTCCTTCTTTTCGGTTTTTGGCACTGGGGATTGTACCCAGGGGCTCTGCCACCCAGCCCTCTTCATTTTTATTTGGAGACAGGGTCTGAGATGCTGAGGCTGGCCTCGACCTTCAATTCTGCCTCAGCCTCTTGAGTCTTAGAGGTTACAGGTGTGTGCCACCATGTCTGATAACACCACGTGTCCCAGGAAGGGCAGGTGGCTCACCACGTGCAGGCCGCTGATCACCCCACCTCTGACCTCCTCTCCCCACACCGTAAGCCACCCTGCCTCTTACCCCAGAGGCCCCCCAATCCCTACCCTCAGGAGGCAGACCCGAGACTCGCTCTCCATCTCCACATTTGGCCACCTTGTGAATAGAACTCTTTCTCTTTGGCAAAATTCCCGGTTTCCATGACTGGCCTGGTCCTGTGACACAGTTGCTGTCCCTTCTCAAAGGCTTTTATACAGCCGCCTCTGACAGAAAGATTCGACCAAGGATTTCAACGCGAGGTCTGTCATCTGCCCGTGTCCCGGGAAGGGGTAGAGAGAACAGAGAGGAGGAGGCTGGGCCCACTCCATCAGCCTCAGGGAGAGTGAGCAGACGCAGATGACACAGATGACGCCCCTGCCCACCCCCACACCCTCACAGCCAGGCTGAGGCACCAGGGCTGACACGGTTACCGGGTGTAGAGGGCCTGCTCCCTGCACTCACCCAGCTCCTGGGGCATAGTCACGCTGACGGAAGGAATGGTGAGCTTCAGAAAAAGTGTCCCAGGATCTCCAACCAATGGCTGAGACTACAGTAGGTGACAAGTTCTGAGAGAAAATACCAGGAGTCCAGTGCCCTGAGGGCTCTCAGCTGGAGCAGTCGCAGCTGAGCAGGGCAGCAGGCAGCGGGTGAGGGGCTGTAGGTGGCTAGCAGGGGCGGCAGGAGAAAGCAGTGGGAGGGCCTCACTCACCAGGCCTTAGCCATACTAGGTACCAGGCCCTGTGGACACCTGGGTACCCTCACACTCATCCCAGAGCTGTGTTGTGAGTGCCAGGGTCTCCCTGGAGGCCTAGAGGCCTGAAACAATGGTGTCTCGGTCCTGGTCGGTCAAGAGTGGAGCTGGGTTTAACCCCAGGAACACAGGACTCTGGAGCTTATGCCCCCTGAGCCACCTGACTGCAGGGACAGAGCAAATGGGAGGAGAAGAGGGAAAGGGCAAGAGAGACGGGGAGAAGGCACAGGAGAGGAGGGAGCCGCAGCTGTGAAGGTGCAGGAGAGCTCTGCCCGGAGCACCAGGACAGCTCCTTTCCTGGACAGACGCGAGGCACCGCAGCCTCTCAGCACCCGCGGCCCCACTGCCTCTGTGCCCCTGCTTCGTGGCAGCTGGGAGGTGGGCCAGGGGAAGGCATTGCTGGGTTCAGCTGGGGCAGGCTGTTCTCATGGGCAAAACGTCTGCCTCCTCGCTGACACTCGTCTGGCCAGGGCTGCCCACAGAGGCCCAGCAGGACCATAGGGGTGGCTGTGCAGGCTGGCCTGGTGGGACCTGTGCTCTATCCCTTCTGGCCCTCCTGCTGTTCCTCCTTCCTGCCCTCCAGCTCCTGCCCACCCCTGGAATGCCTCAGGGTGATCTCTGTGGAGCTCTGCCACCCAGCAGTCAGGGGCTGTCAGGGGTCCCTCCCGCTGCAGACCTGTTTCCCACAAAGGAGAAAGATGGAACCAAGGATTGCGTAGCCCCGAATCTCTACAATTCAGAAGGACGAAGGAGGAAATGTCAGATTGGTTACAGTGGCTCGTTGGAATCGTGGGATTCTCCCTTGTTTGGATTTGTGCATGAGTAGCATGCACCACCTTTGGAATAAACAGATGCCAGAGTCCTTGTGGAGAACACTCTCCTGTGACCCTACCCCCTGGGAGGTGTGCATGCAGGAACCACAGGCTTCCGTGGAAGGCCTTATGTTTGGCTGACAGCCCAGGTGGGCAGGTAAGGTGTGGCACTGCTGACACCTCCTGAGAAGGCCTCCTGCTGCCCACGCACACGGTCCAGGCTCTGGACACCAGCCCCCATCTCCTCTGGGACAGAGGGACAGGCTCAGTTTCCAGTTCATCGCTGTAGGAAAGCCATCCCTTGGCCTCCTGAGAAGAGGGAACCTGAGATCCCAGGAGTGTCAGAGACAAAAGATCCAGCACCTGCTTGGTGACGGTGATGCTTGATGGAATTTCTGGCTGGTGAACAGCATCCACCTGGTCTGAGCTGGGCAGAAGCCCAAGCACTCCTGAGGGTCCTGCCCTGGGCTCTTGCTTTCCCTCCATTTTGGACACAGCCCGGCTGCAGTCTCCCTCGTGGGTGCCAGTCCTCTAGCAAGAAGGTCAGTGGCTGCGAGCCCTGGCCTGGCCAAGGCCACACAGGAATTGGCGGCGGAGTTGGGATGAGTACCTAGGAAGAACGTCCCCCAGCGGGGCTCTGCTCCCTGCAGCACACTGATGCTCCACCCTGCCAGACAAGCAGCCCCGCCTCTGTCTAGGAAACCAAGGCAGCTACTGTCCCCACTTGTGGTACCTGGCTGCCATCCCAATCCCTGTCTTTGAGCTCACTTAAGCAACTGAGTGTTCTAGTCTTTCTCGCCTAGTCCTCACTACATGAGCTTAGGCTCATAGTGGCCCATAAGCCCCATGCAGGTCACCAGTGCCAGCTGATTTGTCGTCCGTGGAACTCTAGCCACAGACCCTCATACCTGAGCCCCAGTCCTGGGCTGGGCAGTGACAACCCAGCTCCTTGACACCTGATGGGTGACACAGGGCCCAGACTGTAGAACACCTGTGGGGCAGAAGGCATCCCTGGCTGACGTGGAGATGTACTTCAGAGGGGCCCTTGCCCAGGGCACCTGGGAAGCAGTACCCGTCTATCTTCATAACTGTGCTCCAAAAGTGGCAAGGCACAGAGGAAAGGCTCTCTTCTAACTCTGACAAGTAATGGTGTAAGGCCTGCTGCCCCCTGGGTGCCAGTGGGCAGCACCCCTTGCCTGGCTCCTGCACCCTTGAAAGGAGAGGTCCTGGTACCCAGGACAGGGCAGGGGCTTGCCAAGGTCACACCCACACCAGGGCGACATAGGGCCAGGACCCAGCCGCTGGCAGCCAGGCTGGAGCAGCCCCACACAGGCATCCCACTCAGGCTGCCGCCTCAGGGGAGCAGCTGCCCCTTTCCGAATAAGCACATTTTAGAACGTGAAACAAATCTTGAAGTGAACCTCCAACAGAATCAACTGCATTAACCATCTTTCACACCTTTATGGTCTACAAAGCATCTTCAGCATTCAGCGATGAACCTGCCCAGTCGTCCAGGGTGGGGCTCATTAGCCCTTCTTTCTAGGTAGGGAAACTGAGGCTTGGAACGGGTGAGTGGCTTCCCCAAGGTGGCTCATGTTTCCAGGTAGCCGAGCACCAGCAGAGCAGCCAGTAGGAGCCCAGGCCTCCCGATGCCCAGCCACCGGCGCAGCTTCTACCCC
>PVHX01013314.1:0-55260 GCA_004024805.1 Geosciurus inauris
TGATTCAAAGGAGCCACTTGGCAGTTCCCCATCAAGACTTAAAAAACGACTCTTCGTTTTATACTGTGTGTAGATATGGAGTTCATATTTGGGGTATTAGTTAGAAAGTCAAACAAGGTATATTATATTTTATATTATTAAACATAAAATTTTGATTATATCTGATGAAAGCTGCACTAATAATATCACCAGTTACCAGTGATGAGTCTTGCTTCTTCATATGTTGACATATAACATTAGAGAAGCAGGACAAGGCAAGCATATGAAGCAGGATTTATTTAAAAAGGGGAGAAGGTGGCCATAGCTGGTATCCTGTTAGCCCAAAAAGTGAGTGTGTTCTGCCTTTTTATATGTCCTAGGCTTCCTTTGTTCTCCTGCTGTCTTCCCCTTATCTCTCTCCTTCCTGCCTACATGACTAGGCCCAGGAGATGCTCTGGTGGGATGGCCAAAAGCTGAGAAGCAGATGGGCTGGAGAGGTCAAGGTAGAGTGATCTGGGCAGGAAGGAGGCATAATTAAGGACTTTTATAACTTCCTGTAGGGTCCCTGGGACAAGTTCCCTTAGCAACAGGTTGGAGCAGGGGCAGGTTGTCTTGATAAGGGTGGAGGAAGGGCTCTGAAGCCATTAGCATTTCAATTCCTCTCCAAATTCCGAGGCCCAGATTGGCCTCTGTTTGGATCAACTATCTTTAATTTTGGTTTCACTAAGATTTCAATAAATTTATTATTCATGACCCAGCATCATTTACTTAGATGGGATAATGCGAGTCAGGGAAGCGATTGCATCGAGCCTGTCCAAGACAGGATGAACAATTGGTTGCTGGAGATGTGCAAAAAGAGGCAGAGTCACATCTGGTAGTGCAGTGGCTGACAGTTGGACAGGAGACGCTTCAGGATGAGTGTGGTTCTCTGGATACCTGGAGAGACTTCAGTTCTTGGGGCCTCCTCTCCATGGCCCATTTCCCCTGGCCCGTGCACATCGATACATAGATGCTCACAGAAGTCCCAAAGCAGGACAGCTAATGGTTTTGTTTTGCCCAGCAGTTCCCATTCTCACTTCATTGGGGGGTCTTTCCCTAGAGAACACCTATGGGGGGCACTGAACTAGCTCAGGAATCAGTGGGGTGCAGCCTAGGGACCCACATGGTTCACTGCCTCTTTGGTATGCTTTGTAACTAAAAACGTTTTTTACAACTTTTTTAGTGGTTTAAAAAAAAAGAATATTTGATGATATGTGAAAATTATTTGAAATTCAAATTTCAGTGTCCATAAACAAAATTTTATTGGACTCTGGCCATGCTGGCTCATTTGCATATCATCCTTAGCTGCTTGCGTAACACACTACAACGCAAGTTGAGTAGTATCCACAGCCCAAGACACTCACCAGCCTAAAATAATTACCATCTGGCCCCATAGAGAAAACGCCTGCCACCCTCTCTGTGATGGTGGATACTCTTCCCTAAGTGCTGGATGGGGTCTGCTCCCCAAGTTACCCAGGCTCCTGGTGAGTGACATCTAGCCCTTTCTCAGGGATAGGCCTGCATTTTCTTTCATAAACTTAACTAAGTCCTATGGTAGAGATGAGGAGATGGAGGCCAGAGCCAGCAGGGCCCCCAAGTTTCACAGCAGGTTTCCAGGTGTCCTCAGCATATGGGCTGTGCACATTCTGCTTCCCAAAATTGAGGTAGTATTTCTGAGAATTTTGTAACAGGGTTAAATCTTCTCACCCACCTGCCTGCCTTCCTTCAGTCCCCAAACCACAGATCCCAGCAGCTCAGAGGGCCTAGTCTTTGCCTTGCAGAGCACCCCTGCCCAGGCCTGCAGAGCAGCACCTCAGCCTGCGTTGTGCACCCATTGCCCAGTGTTTTCTGTAAAAAGCAGCTGTTAATATTTCTAGCTGGTATGTTGGCTCCTCCCACCTTCCCCAGGGCTGTAGGGCTGTTGCAAAAAACCAAGTTTCAGAGGTCAGTCTGCAGGTAGTTCTGGAGAGAGGAAGAACTTCCTGGATCAGGAGCAGCCTGCTTCATTCTGGCCTTCCGTATCTGGCTTATGGAGCCTGTACGGCCCCCCCTGGCAAGGGCTTGTGCTGCTGTTACCCCTCTCTTCTGGGGTGTCCAGATGAGAGTGTATACTTGCTTTGTTCTTCCATCTCATCCATCCATCTATCCATCTAGATCCATTTATCCATCAGTGCAGTTCATATCTGTTTGTTTCCCAAGGTAGCATACAGTCAGTGGTGCCTAATAAATGAGACAGAACATTGCCAGGGTCTTTGCAGCGAGCAGGCCAGGCAAGCTTCCACTGTTGGACTGGGAGGGAAGAGCCCTGCCCATTGCCACATAGCATCATCTGGCCTTGGGCTCCTGCTCCCATCTGGCTCTTTGTCTCTCTCTTACTTAATTGGAACCCATGAGGAAGCCAGGTGAAGCTCTCCACAGCCCCCAAATCTCCAGTTCCTGCTTCTCTCTCCTGGGACAGCCATCCTGGGGAAGGAGCAGCTTGCTTCTGGAACACGTAGGCTGCTATGTGTGTAGTAACAGGGCCACAACGCCAGACTGTGTCCTCCCTGCTCCAGCTCTCTCCAGGACTTTCACTCTGCCGAGTTGCTTCATCCTTGATGTTTTAGTTTCCTCATCTATAAAATAGGAATAACAGCAGGTGCCTCTTAATGTTATGGTGAGGAGTTAATAAGTTGGTGAAATGTTCAGAGTGGTGCCTGTGGACTGGTTAGTACTTAATAAGTATTGGCTACTACAATTTTTCTTATGTTTGGGTGAGCCCAGGTGCCATGTTGTGAAGGAAGTGGGCTCCTGTGGAGACCCACAAGGGAAACTGGTGGAGAAGAAATACTTTCCTGGGCAGAGATAGAGCAGCCCTCCGACCTCACTAAACCTGACTTTCTCCCTATATTCTGAGGAGCTCTGTGCATGGCCATTTGAAAGGCTCTGGGTGGCCTGGTCCAGCCATGATTGGGGTCTAGCCAGCTGGTAATGTTTGCTCTGTGCATGTCTTTCCTTTATCAGGCTCACCCAGGCTCTGTCCCTGCTGTGGCGGGCTCATGCCATTCTGACTCATCTTTGTCAAGTGGGCCAGGAAATTCTCACTTCATGTAGCCTCTCTGAGCCGGTCAGGGATAGAGGGGGCTGGGCTCCCCCTAGAGCTGTACATTGTGGGTGCATGTGTCATAGGAAACATTTTGGCAGGATGACAGATGAGGCTTGTGGAAAGAGGGTCAACTGAACTCACCATGGTTTCTGCACCCGCCTAATCCTCCCTGGGATGTGGAGTGAGGCTGACAGGGCAGAGACGGACTAGTTGCAGAGGGCATGCTACTACTGCTACAGGGGAGGTGTGTTTAACATCCTTTTTGTCGGGTCATGAGCACGGATCTGTCGAAAGGAGATGGGAGTGTGTGCGCTACCACCAGAAGACAAAGACTCAGACTGTCCTGTGCATTTGAGACGTCTCCTTTGAACCCATCAGACACTTGTTGGTTCTTACCACAAAGTGCAGTCATGCACAGTGTTGAAAGTGAAAATGTCATGCTTGCATTTGCCAGAATGCTTTAGGGTGGTGAGGTGTTTAAAATAGAGGTTAGTGATAAATCAGAGCCTATGACCTACCCATCAGTGCTTTGAACAGGCCTAGGAGTCGTCTAATCCTGGTCTCATATCTTGTGCATCCCTGCTGCTGGATCCCAGGAGCCTGAGTAAATTATGTGCATATGATCAATGTTAACCAGCCTTTGCACCCCTGCCAGTAAAAAAAAAAACTGGCGCCCCCTGGAGGAAATGGAAAGTATTGGCGTTCACCCCCTTGGGCTGGTAGTTTTCTTACAAACTTAGCTTTCTCTGCATGGTCTCTCGAAGATGCTAATGGCTTAGCACTGTCTACTTGTCAGAAAAATATCTTGGTGGGCTGAGGCTCTCCGAAGAACCTCCATTTCAGCTGTGATAAAGTTTGTTTAGCAGGGAGACTCAAAAATAGCGACGAAGACGATGACAGCCATCAGCTTCTGTTGTTGCTGGGAAGCACGTGCCTGGAAAGTCACACTCGGGACCACACACAGGCTGATGCTGCCAAGTTTAGTTTTCTAGGCTATGTTTAGGAGGAGGCAGACGGACTCGTGCCTGAGGGCCCTGAACATCCCAATTTGGTACACTAGAAGCCCCATTTTTAGGGTCTGGGTCCAGAATAAGGCTTTTTCCAGAAAAACAACAATTTCAGGGAAAAGACCAAGAGAAAGCCACCGTTTGCCCTAAAAATTTTGTAAGAAGTGTTCTGTCCTGTTTGAGTAGTGAGAGAACTGGGACGTGACAGTCGCTGCTCTGTCTTAGGGAATTAGGGCACTTGAAAACTCAATTAAATGCACTCAAGCCTCTTCAGCACCAGGGCTATCATTTTGCTCATCCAGTTAATTTTAGTTCATAAAATTGGCCTTGTGCTGACATAGAAGGAAAGGTGAAGGTGATGGCCAGGAGGGCAGCTTGGGCCCCAGTGCGCCAGCCTGCAAGGGCATGGATGTGTCCTTGGCATTGAAGGTTACCTTTAAACCTGTGTGTGCCTCCCCTTGGGGCCAGCAGACCTCTGGGCCTTCCTTGTTTATTGGAGGTGGGTTCATCCTGAAAGCAGATGAACAGGGCATACTGGCTCCTCTGCAGGGATGAGAAACCCAGGATCCAGCAGATTAGTCACAAAGATTGAGAAACCATCCCCGTCCCCAAACTGAAATGGTCCCCAGACTATGTGAACAAAGAGGCTAAATTCTGACCTTTTTCTCATTCCCTTTTTATGTACCCTAGCCCTTTTTGTGATTGTTGGTGAAGCCATTGTCCTAAGGGAAACAGGGAAGAGCTCATTGAAAAGGGGAGAGACTGAGAAGACCCCATAGTACCCTTCTTCAAATTGTCTTCATTTATACTAACAGTAGCTTGAAACAGAATCTCATAAAGGTGGCATTTCAGGGCACAGAGGCTGCTGGGTCCCTGGAAGCTGCTGAACCCTGCTGGATTTGTAAGCCTTTGAGTCTTGTCTTTCCCAGGGATTGGGAAGCCCACCAGGAGGGGCCCAGGTCATTCCCCTTATTTTTAGAGCAAGGGCCGGGTTGTGACTACACTGGCCAGAGACTCTGATGGGGTTAATTCTATCAGCTGGGCACTGAGAGAGCTGCCCACCTGGGCTTATGTCTCAGGAGTGGAAGATAAGTTCTTGCAAAGGAAGGAAGCTGTTTTCAGGAGCTGCCTCCTCCCCAGGCACCTGCATGGGCTCCCGGGGATCGGCCATGATGTTATCATCTCCCTGTGAACAAGGAGCTGGGCAATTTGGTTTTTCAGGCACTGCAGATCTCTCCAGGAAGAGTCTGAGAGCAGGATAGAAAACTGGTTCCTCCTGGAGAGTCATGCTGTGTGCCTCTGTGGGCCTTGGAGATTGGTGACAGTGTGTGAAATCATTTCAACACATGACAGTAGAGATGAGAATCACTTATATCTGAGGAACTGTGGTCAGCAGAAAAGTGTTCTAATCCCAGCTCTGCTGTCACTTTTCTGGGTGACCTTGGATGAGTCCATTCCCTCTTCAAGCCCTTGATGTTGCCAGGGACAAGAGTGCCAGTAGTTTATTCTCGGGCACCCCCAAATGTCTCCGTTTTCTCATTCTTTTTACAGTTTTTCAAGCAGAAAAGGTAGTAAGGTTGATCTCAGGCCCTTTATGCACTTGGTCTCATGCCAGGCATGAGGAGAGCTGCAGGAGGAAGGACAGGCTTTCCTTTTCTCAGTTGCTGGGGCAGCTGGAGAGCAGAAGGATGATCCTCAGGCTGTCCTATCATGGCTTCCACTGGGGTTGCAATTCATTCAAACTAAAGCTAATGCGCTTTCCATGGCATACGAAGATTTGTGAGATATGGCCGCTGCCTCTGGCTCACCGCCTTGGATTCTTTTCCCTTCTAACTCCTTCCATGAAGATCTTAACATGTGGAGGAGAAGGGAAGCAGCTAGATAGAACCTTCTAGAGGGAACTGTGGCCATGGATTTGGTGAGAGGAAGGGGCCACACCCCAAGGGACAGTCCCTCCTCAGAGGAGCTGGCTCCTTTTCCATCACTTCAGCCTTGGGGCCCCTTCTTGGGCCACGTTCAGTCCATCACTTCTGATAGACTCATGTTCCAACTTAGGTGTGGTATCCCCGCTTACCCCCACATTAACTTGAAGAGTTTACCTGGCAGTTGAGCAGCCTCTGCTTAAGGAGACCCTAGAGAAGACATGCCTCTGTTTTTGGCTGTGACCACCATTACTGTGGAAGCAAATGAGTCATCGTGGTCCTGAAAGTCCATTCCTCTTCCTCTTCCAGAGGAAGAAGTAGCTCCATCTTTTTGCACCTGTAAATATTTAATGAAAGGCATGTTTAATGAAAGGCATGTTTATTTAAAGTAACGACTGCCAGAGATACCCAGGAGGACCTGAAGGAATGAGAGAACATTATTGTGGCCACAGTCATTTTGAATATCTGGAACAAGACAGCAGACTCCGAGGAATAGCTGGAGATAACAGGTACCAGCCTGGGTAACCCCCAAATTTACAGCAAGAGTGTGGAATGCTATGGGTGATCAGTGGATTTCATATTGCAGGAATTTCCCAAATGAAGCTTCATTTTAGGTTAACTTCTTAAATGAGCTTAGAAAGCAACTGCACACACCCTCAGTGGACTATTTCAAGCATTTCCAATTTAATTAACATGATTTAAGGAAAGACTGTACATATCCTTGAGAGGAAGGGCTGAGCTCTTCGTTGTCTGCAAAATTGCAAAACATCATTGTTTTTGTGCCCTTGTGCCCAGTTTGCACGGGAGTGGGTTTGTCTGGTTGGTTGGTTATCCCAGAGACTTTGAGTGCTGGAACTGGTTTCCATCCCCCACCCCCACCATGGTACCGTCACCCAGAGGAGTTGTGCGCAGGGGCTTAAGGGTTCTCTCCAAACCTTGCAGAGGCAATTCTGAAAGACACCTTTAGAGCACCAAGATACACAATGTTTCATCCCTAGGCTGAGATGGAGAGATCAAGATAGAGAGAACAGAAATAAATAAGTAACCAGTTTCTCTTTCATTTAACTTTCTTTCAGAAATGGCTGCTGGTGCTAATTATTTCTGCTGTAGATTTTGTCAGACTTTGAATCCCCATCTTTTTGCTATAGGTGGTATATTTTAAAGATGCAAAGTGACACGAAAACAATCCATTTTTCAGAGATAATTTTGTGTACATTAAACAAACACATTAAGCCATTTATAAGACAGTTATTTGTTCTCAGGAGCCTGAAGGAAATCTGAATTTCTAATTCTGGGCTCTTTAATAATTTTCAAAAGAATGGAGGGTAATAATTAAATGTCTTTGAACTTCCCAAGGCTGCCTTCTATTCCATGATCTCAAAGTATTTGAAAAGGAATAGAATTCTCTACCTTGATGAAACCTGTAAGAGGGTACAACACACATCAATCCCAGGAGTTTTCAGAATGGGGAACCTAAGGTAAAGAGGCTCAAGAGGAAAAAAAAAATGCAGAAGGTCACTTTCAAAGCTTCAGACACAGAGTTGAGTGAAGAGCCTCTATAAAGTTTTTATCTCACAGCCTTGGCTGCTAAGTCTTGGAAAGAAGGCCAAAGAGACAACAGAAGTATTGAAGGATATCTGTAATGAGATTACATGACATAACATCATTTTCTAGTTCTAGTCTTTAAGGATTAGAAGAGATTTAGTTCAGGAATAGTGATCAAGTTCCATCTCATGGGTCCGTCTTGATTGATGGGTGGTGCCTGTAACAAAGAACCATCGTGCCTGTGTTCTGAAGAGTGCTCTGATCAATTAGTGATGTCTGCCACAAGCAAAGCCTTGACAGGCAGCAGAAGCAGTGCTGTGCCTTAGCTACATCACGTTCTTCACAGTTTATATGTGAACAGAGTGGGGCTTCTTCAAAGTCATATGGTCAGTCCCAACCAGTGCATGAACTGGAACCCACGTCTCTTAACTGTGCATTATTTGATAGCCCAGATCTGTAGTTTAGACCACAGAGGAACAACCTTGTGATCAGCCACCTTCTTTTTCTTTCTTCTATTTCTCTCTTTCTTTTTCCATATTGCAGCCTGATTGCAGATTTTTCCATCTGGAGACTTTAGTGTTTGGAGAAGCAGAGGGGGTGGATTTCAGAGCCACCGTGATTCTACAAACAGAAAGGCAAGCGTAATTTTTCTGTTATGTCCACTCTCAAAATTCTCTTAGCGCACAGCACACACCGATTTCAGCCCTCCTACTGCAGCCCACTCCTGGGGTTCCCCTCAGCCCACTCCTGGGGTTCCATTCTCTCCATCTGCAGATACCTTTCCCACCCCCACTCCCCTGGCACCGTAAGAAGCTTCTGGTAGGGGTCAGATGTGTCACCGTCTCCCTTCTTCACCACCTCCCCTCCTATTTCTTCCTGTGTTCCCCCTGAAGATTCTCTCTTCAGCTATTCCTGCTCACATCTTAATGGCTGTACTTACAAAGATAAATACATTTTGCCTCTGACCAAAATCGGTTTCTGCCCTGACTTGAATTTAAAAGTCTGCCCGCTTTTAAAGGGAGGAAGCAGGACAGAGTCCTCAGTTTTGTCCTGGGAGCCATAAAAGTTTGCTAAGAGTTTATCATCTCCAAGAGGATGAAAATGGAATCCCAAGGCTTCAAATATGAAAGATAAATAACAAGGCAAACTCCAGCTTCTGTCAAAGCCCAGCTCTTTCACAGTTTTATGAGTCTACCTGCTGTACTTCACCCTGGCATCTGTCTCATTGTGATGTCAGACAGAACCTTCTCCAGGAATTTATGCAAAGCTGGGACGGGATAGAGGATTTCAGGCAATTGGTGGAGCTTGGGAGAAGGCAGACAAATCATGTTCTTGTGTTAAAGTCATTCTGCGACCCCTCGTCCATTCCTCAATTCCTGCTCCTCCCTTTCTGACATAATAGGGTGGAATAGAAAGCCCATTCTCTGGAAAGCTCAGGCTGACCTTCAGTTCTAGGGCTGTGATTTATACAGCACTATAACAAACAGAGCTGAGGTTCCATGTCCAAGGCTATCTTTCACATTTGAAGGGAACTGGATTCTTTGTGAGGACTGAATTTGCCTTGCTGGCTTTGGTAGCAGCCGCATGCTAGTGAGAGAAGCTTGGCCTGTGTTTCCACAGGCTGTTGAAGAGAACCCCATGTTGCATCTTTTCTGGAAACCAGGGCTTCAGGGAGCCCATGTGCCACTCTGGGTGGCTGAGTGTCCAGTGAATACTCCCTAGAGCTTGTTTCTGATCTGAATGATTGGTGGGAAACTGATGGAGACATCTTCTATCCTGGTAGTAACCAAGTCCCAGGGACTCGCCGCTGGTGCTCCTTCATTGTCCCAACTTAAGCCCTGGACCTCCTCCTTCCCTCACTCTAACAGCTTCTACCTGAGTCTCTTCACTTGTCCCAGCTCCTCTATTTAGTCCATCTAGCCTGGCATTACTAGGTGAATTTTTCTCCCAAGCTATCTTTACTTAGATTTCTTCATGCCTCCAGAACCTTCAGTGGCTCCCATGGGCTGCAGCTCAAATTCCTTATGAAGAGGTCAAGGCTCACTGTTATTCAGCCCTGATGTATTTCCAACCAACCCTCCCTCTTCCTGTACTCTGTGGGTTCAAATCCTACCTTGTCCTTAGGGCCAGTGCAGTCTTGCCCTCCTTTGAAACCCACCAGTCTTATACACCATTCATATGCACTTGTGTGCAGGACCTATCTAATTTAGAGGCAGTGAAGCTGAGCACAAGCTATGGCACCAGATTGGCTAAGTTTGACCTTGGCTCTTCCATGTGCTCGTTGAGTGAGTCACAGAGGACAATATTAGTACCTGCCTCATCAGGTTATTATGGGGATTAAATGACCTAATATTTGTAAAGTACTTAGAACAGTAGCTGGCACAGACTGAGTATTATATAATCTTGTTTGTTAATCAAACACAGTAAACTATAAGTTCCTTGAGAATAGGAAACATGTATTTTAGTTTTATAATCCCTTTTGTCTTGTCCTGGGGATGAAGTAGTCCCGAACCAGCCTGCTGTGTAAAAGTGGGAGAGAGAGAGATGAGAACACAAGGGAAAGCATTCTGTTGTCTCCTGATTCAACTGGTATTATTGAGCATCTGCAAGTACCAAGCTTTCTGCTTGGCAGTTGTTGACCTCAGTGGAAGGAGATATGATCTTTACGCTCAAGGGAAGTCAGTGTCTAAGCATGTTGACTATAACTATATGGGAGACAAGTGTCCAGCATTCTTCTGTTCTCATCCCTGTGTTACAGATGAGGAAACCAAGGCACAGGAAGTTGTAATAACTTAGGTAAGATCATACACGGTCCATATACACCAAAGCTGAGATCTTGTGACTCGGTGGCCTTGGGCTCTTTCTGCTATGCTGTGTGCTTCTCATTCAAGAATAAGTAAGGACTGAATGAATGTGCACAAGATTGTTAAGAGACACGTGGCTCCCAGAAAAGATCAAGCTAGAGACTTGCCATAGAGGATAGTATAATATCAGGCTGAGTAGGAACTAAGACCCTGAAACCATGGCCATTTGTCCCGTCAGACATTGACTATGGTGGGCAGATGGGTTGTTTCAGAGCTTCTCTTTTTAAAGGAAAACACCTCACCTTTACCTTCCTATCTATGGTCCTCCACCTCATCCCTGCTCTCTTACCTGGAACCCTCCACCTCACCTTTACTCTCCTTCCTGAATGTCATTACTCTCTGTGGCAGAGGTGGTTTGATTTTCTTCTTCCAGGACAGAGGTGGATACTAATGTGGATGGACAAGGTGTGCAGCCATCCCTTCTTTGATCTGCTTTCATCTTAATAGACCATTTGGGAGGTTTCCATAGGGACAGGGACAATGCCCCTCTGCTGGGCTTCATGAGCCAGTGAATGATCAAGGCGTCAGGGAGAAGTCTGGAGTGAGGCTGGCTGGTTTCCCTGGCAACCACTGCTTGCCTCAACCACGCAACACACACTTCCCTCTTCCCACGTAGGTGTGTTTATTTATCATAGGCTCAACCCATGAGCGTCGGAGTGGCTACGCAGGTGCCGTGTCCACCTCCACCACTGAGGTCACTAAGGAGAGGAACTCTCAGGTGGGTGGCAGAGGCACACGATGTGCTCTACTAGGAAAGCTCTCCATTAGGCCAGTCCTTGTGTCGTCTGTCAGCATGATGACAGTGATCTCCGTGGGACTGGGGCTGCCCAGCTAGAGGCTGGAGTCGGATATCATCCAGCCTCCCACGGCGAATCACAAGCTGTCCTGGAGCACTCATGGTGACGCACAGACCTTCATAAACACAGCATCTTGCAGTCCCTGGGGATGTCCATGATCTGGCTGAACATCCATGGACCTGAGAAGCCTTGCACCTGGCTCGTCCAACAGGGGGGCTGCTGAGCACCTGAGAGATGGCCATCTGATTTCAGATGTGCTGTGTACGGGAAATTTATTATGAAAGAAACCTTAAAATACCTTATTCATATTTTTTATATCAAGCACATCTTAACATGATAATATCTGGGATAGATTAGTTTAATGAACTATGTTATTAAAATGAATTTCGGGGGCTGAGGTTGTGGCTCAGTGGTAGAGCGTTTGCCTAGCATGTGTAAGGCACTGAGTTCGATCCTCAGCACCACATAAAAATAACTAACTAACTAACTAACTAACTAACTAACTAAATAAATAAATAAATAAATTACCAGGCATAGTGGTGCCCACCTGTAATCCCAGCCTCTCAGGAGGCTGAGGTAGGAAGATTGTGAGTTCAAAGCCAGCTTCAGCATCAGTGAGGAACTAAGCAACTCAGTAAGACCTTTTCTCTAAATAAAATACAAAGTAAGGCTGGGGATGTGGCTTAGTGGTCAAGTACCCCTGAGTTCAATCCCTGGTATCTACCACCAAATAAATAAATAAATGAAGTTATTAAAACAAATAAGACTATGAATGGCTTTAGAAAATGACTTTTGCCTTTTAGTTTTTAAAAATTTGCCTCTTAGGTGGTTGGGGTGATAGTTCTACCATATAGTAAATGTTGGAATGAGGAGGGAAGAATATCCAAAGAAGAGGAAACCCTCTGCTGGGTGCCATCTCATCAGGATCAGTGGGAATTCACTGAGGTCCAGCCTGCCAAAAGGACTTGTATGGCTCCAGGATAAATGGCATTAGATGCTAGGTTTCCCAGTGTCCTTGTCCTCAGAGTCTTACTTTATAACTCCTTTTAGGAGTAGTGCCTTTTTAGGGTATTTTTTTTAATGTTATTGAAACTTAGAGAAAATTATTGGATCATAACAAACCTGGTGCCAATTCACATTGCTTCCTATTGTTTAGAGAAATAGAATTTCAGGTCTAGAAGGTTCCATAGAGAGAACTAGTTTTGCCTTATCCTGTAGAGAATAGTCTCAGAGGAACAGGTGACATGTCCATGTTTGCACAGCGAATAAGTCTTAAGTGTCATATTTTTCAGAAGGAGTTTTCCTTATATTTTCTGTGACTTCCAATTGTTTCCTCTATTTCAATTTACTCTCCGATCATCCATATCTTACATTTTCTTTATAGCACTCAAATTCTCTGATAAACTATAGATTTTTTTTATATTTATTTATTTATTTTTTAGTTGTAGGTGGACAGAATATCTTTTTTATTTTTATGTGGTGCTGAGGATCGAACCCAGTGCCTCACGCATGCTAGGCGAGCACGCTACCACTGCGCCATAACCCCAGCCCCAACTATAGATTTTTAAAATTTATTTTATTCCTTAGCCCTCTTCCAGTCTTCATGACAATCCAAACTAGTTCCATAAATTTAGGAACTTTTGTCTGCTTGAGTCACTTTGTACGGCCAGTGCCTAATTCCAGGAATGTAGTAGGTGCTGGGGGAATGGGTCTGTTGGATGAATAGGTACCACGGATCTGTCTTGGTGAGAGTAGGTCCTCCTTTGGTTGTTTAATTCAGAGATCCCTGCGGAGAAGAGAAAAAGTCAATTCCATCCCAAATGGGGCTCTGAGGTCAGAATGGCATAGAGTTGCCCAGGGCTAAGCTATAATACTGAGTTGCTAAGATAGAGGTCGTAAGTTTGGGGACTTGGTGTTTTCCCATTTGAAGTGGAAGTTATTTCATTTAACCATGGGCCCTAGGCTGCTTAAAGTAAACAGCAGACAGGGTGGATCCTTGGGGAATCATTCTTGTGAAACTGAAGGCCTCATATCCAGAACCAGTAGGGCTTTACTAGGTAATGTTTATGAGGAGGCCCAGTTTATGGGGAGACCCACTAGGACAGGCCCAGCGGATGAGGGTGGAGGCTCCTTCCCTCAGCAGACATTCTTCTGAGCCCTTCCATGTACTGGCTTTGAAAACTCCTGCCTCAGCCTCCCTAGTAGTTGGGACTAAAGGTGCATGTAACTGTGTATTTTTAATTGACACATAAGAATTATATATATTTATGAGGTCTAAAATAATGTGACATTTCGATACATGTATAGGTTGTGGGATGATCAAATCAGGCTAGTTAACTTATCTATCATCTCCAACTTTTGTCAATCTTTGTGATGTGATCATTTAAAATGAGAGTGCTCTAAATGTCCTCACTGTGGCTGGCTTCTGGGTGCATTTGAGAGAAAATGGACCTTGACGGAGGAGAAGGATTAACGTTTTCTGCCAGGTTCCTGAAATGTATCTTAATTCCTTAGTAAGGAAGGCCAAGCTAGAAAGTACTGCAAGAAGAGTTTCTTCAAAGGAACCCTGCTGGGGGCTCTAGTTAAAGGATTTCTTTGTGAGGGAAATGAAGGAAGGAATCTGATTCAGTGGGGAACCTTGGGCTAAATAAGAAGCTGGAATGAAGGAGGTACTTCCTGACGTTAGAGTCCCTGCTGCGGTTCCTAAAGAAGACTCCTGGGCAGCAGCCCACTGAGCTGGACAGCTCAGTGCAGAAATCCAGAGACAGGAAGATGGCTTAGGTAGAAACTGAAGGATGCCCTTTATATTGACATCCAAAACATGGCACCCAACACGATGCCTTTCATCTAACACAAAAGAGTCTTCAGGTGACCTGATCACATTTCCAGAGTACTTCTGTTGAATCTAGACACACAGGCTTGCTGGCTTATTTTTGTCTTGCTATAAGTAGCTGTGTGCAACCCCCAGCTAATGACAGATGCTGGTATTTACTGAGGATGTACTAAGGGACATGTTCAATGCCTCATGCTTTCCCTGTGCTCACTATTTAATCCTGTGGACCCCAATATGGCAGTAGGTGCCATGTTGCTCCCCATTCCATGGCGCCCACAAGTGAGGGGACCAGCACAGGGGGGACCAGCTAGTTTGCTTTGGGAAGTGGTGTGCCAATGGAAATGCTCACCCAAGAAGGCAGCAGATGTTTTATATTGAAAAATGAGACTGCATGGCATTATCTAAGGGACAGGGATAGGGAAATGCTGGCCAAGAGCTGGGTGTAGTTCATTGTGATTTTATCTCCTTAAGGAAGCAGTTATTGAGAGAACCAAACTCTTTACGCTTGTAGCTGTATATCTATAATATAGCTTTCAAATCTTTCACCAATAAACTTTCAACATAGAGGTTTGTTTAGTTAAGTTCATTTCTCATTTTATCTTTGTTATTTAATTGTTTTCTTTTTGCCTACCCATGTCTGATTTTCTCTTTACAACTGAATCTAGGTGGCTTTCTCTGTCTCTTCTGTTTCTTTGTTTACTTTTCCCATTTACTTATGTGGCTGTTTTCTTTACTCTTCCTCTTTCTCTCTCCACCTGTTAGTGTCCCTTCAATGCCTGTGCAAGAGACTTTGTATTCTTATTGCTTATTGGATAGAAGAGAATTTTATGTTTTAATTTAGTGGCAGCTGATGATTTTATAATACTCTATCTTTAAAATATAATAACATAAAATTGCTTTTTTTTTTTTTTTTTACTTTATTACTATTAGGAGAGCCAAGTGCAGAGGCACACACCTGTAATCCCCGCCACTTGGGAGGCTAAGGCAGGAGGATAGCAAGCTGAAGGCCAGCCTGGACAACTTAACAAGACCCTGTCATAAAATTAAAAATAAAAGGGCTGGGGATGTAGCTCAGTGTAGAGTGACCCTGGGTTACGTCCTCAGCACGTCTCCAAAAAAAATTTTAAAAGAATATTCTGATTCCAAATTGGATAGTGTTCTTGATGGGGATAGTGGGAAGACTTAGAATTCTGTTAGCCACTGTGCCAACCAGTTTCTATTTGGCCCATTCCCTTTATTGGTTATTTATTACTCAATTTAACAGAGAAACCATTAAACATGCACTGATTTCTATGTTAGGGGAAGGCCTTGTTATTTCCCAAACATCAAATGAAACATACGCTTCTGCTTGCGAACCATGAACTTCGATTAGAAACCAAACAATTACAAGAGTGTCAAAGCATCTCATCTTGGTGTTGGTAATTGAACAATAAAAATGACTATACCTGTAGGGGACTTTGTTTGGAAGGAGACTTTTAATTTGAACCAGAGGATAGATTGAAGAGCTGTCATTTACAACTTTACACAGATAGTCAGTGTAGCTATCTGTACCTCTGTCCTGAAATTACATCCTTCCTGCCAAGGGATCAGCTTAGCTGGGTTGGCTAGCGATGATGGCAGGAGGGTTCATATTTGCATAGAGTGTTTCACACTGTCACAGTGCTTGTCTGAAGCTATCTTGTTTGGCATCTGAATGCCCCAGATACTTGTGAGATAGGGGTGGGGCAACCAGGAGGCACAATCGCTTGGTGACAGGAAAGCTGTGCCCTCACTCACACGCCTGCCTGGGTCCCTATCAAACGTTTCCACCTGGAGAGGGAGCTGGTGAATTTTCTATTCTCAGCTTATTGGCTCCGTGGCCCCCTGGGGCTGCCATGACCAGAGTTGCTGCAGGTGAACCAGTTCACACGACATTGTCAGAACCATGGCTGATTTTCTCAAGTATTAAGCAGTTTAAACCCTGGGGACTCCTTGAACTCAAAGAAATAGACCTCTGTGTGTTCGCAACCTCCGAGTTGGAGGCTCATCTTTTGCCCGCATGCTAGAATGAGCATATAGTCCTCTGAAGAAAATGTCTCACATTTATTGTAGACTATAAGCCAGGCAAAGAGTGAAGTATTGTGAGGGCCTTTCCTTGCTTAACCTTCACAGTGAGCCCAGGAGCGAGGCACTGCTGTAACTGCCATTTTGCACAAGAGGGAACACAAGATCAGAATGGTTGAGTGACTTGCTGGGGGTTGCAGAGCTGGTAGATGGTCCAACTTTATGGCCTCTGCTCCTCAGGATATCCAGCAAGAGACATCGTCTGAAGCAGTGGCTTTCACACTCTTAAAGGCCTGGAGCTCTGTAAACTAACAAAAACCTAGCAGCTTTGGTTAAAGGGTTGGTGTCAGGGGCACACTGCTCCACAGGCCTTGCAGGAGCTCTGTGAAACCCCAGGAGTTCTCATAGTGCCTTGTGCTCACCATGGTGGTGCTAGCCTTCTCTCGAAGCCTGTCCCCACTGAAGAAGAGGCATTTCCAGCACCCAGGAGGGACACCTCTAGACTGGGTCTGCCTGGGAGGCAGCCAATGCCCTACTGCATCCTGACAAGTTCCTGCTTTTTAGGTGGGGAAGGACCTGGCAGCTGTTTCTCCTTGGCCCACCCCTTCTTGACAAGAGCCAGCCACAAGGAACCCCGGGGGGCCTGTTTGCCCGGGGTATGGGAAAGGGAGCCACCCTGTGTGTGAGAGGACAGGATGTGTGTGCTATCGAGAGGCCTGTGAACCAGAGACGGTGCAGCAGAAGGGCGAGGTAGGAGAATGTGGCTCCTGCTATGGCTCAAGTTTAGGGAAAGGGGAGCTGGGACCTCTGGGGCGGAGGAAGCTGCTGTGAAACGTACAGAGCGCACAGTGGGCAGAGCTGCTTTGGCCTCTGCAGCTCCCCCTCTTTCCAGCTTCCACCCATCAGTGAAAATGCCTGTCATTCTCACGGTGTTGGTAGGAGCCTCCTCCTCTCCCAAGGTGACTTTCCAGATGATACCCCGAGTAACTGCCTTTCATTGTTGATTTCCATCTGAGACATTCAGGGCTGCCAGTGGCTCCTGGGATAGAATGAATGGAGGTACTCCCTGTCCCATTGTGGGGTTCCCTCTTGGTGCAACCCATGGCTTCATTCTCTCCTTGTCTAGGAATGATTCAGCCATGTAGGGTAATTATAACCTGGCACTTTGTGGTAGAGAATCAACAGAGCCTAACCTGTGCTCCAAATTCCCCAGTCCCTGTTGGAAGGCGACTTAGTGCTTGTGTGCTGGGTAGGATCCTTGCCACCCTCTGGCCATGGTACCTATAACAGCCATTTGGTTTACTGTGGTCCCTTGGCCATGCCAGCAGCAAGGCCACCTTGGTGCTGACTAGACTTAGCAGGCAGCGGTCTTGTTTTAGATATTTCCTCAATCAACAAACACTGACCAGGTGTGTTGCAGGTGGGGCTCTTGGGAAGAGCCTGAGTGTGAAAGATGTTTGTTAGGTCCTTAGAACCAGTACCCATGGATGGAGAAGAAAAGTCAGAGTACACAGAGCCAAGATGCAAGCTGCTGCAGCCTTAGACAAGCTCATGGAGAGCTCTGAAGTGTAATCCTGGGATGGGCCAACCTGGCCTTCATTCCTTCACCCCAATCAGCTGTAGGACATGGGATGCCCCAAAGAGTGTCACCTTGTCCAGGCAGCTCTCTGCTATAAGCCCTGACGAGGCTGCCCACAGCCCTTGCAGCAGCTGGGAACCAAGTCCTTCCCTGGAGGAGGCCTCTGTCCATTACAGGCTTTCCTCAATGAGCAGACTAGAGATGGGGCTGTGAAGGTACGGCCTATGTGCGGTGCCTGCAGAGTGTGACTCAACTTCAGCATGCTGGATACTGTCATGGAGGGTTCCACATAGTGGCTGCTCAGTGTGACCCAGGCAGATTTCAGGTCCTCAACCATGAAATCACAAGTCTCCTGAGGGCCATGCCATTCCCATTTTGCTGAAGAACAAAGGGAGGTTCCCAGGGACCATGCAGCCCATCGGGGCGATTTCAGGATTCACACACAGATCCCAGGCTGAAGGCAGCATCTTTTCCTTCATTCTTAATTACCTTTGATGTTGGAAGCCAAACCAGCAGGAAGGATGCAATTCTGGGACTCCAGCAGTCTCTCCTCTGCCACCCTTTGTTACCCCAGCCTTACTTCTGTGCCTTGGCTCAGCCGTCTCTGCCTGTGATGCTGAATCTCCTCCACACCTCCTCCATGGAGCCTCCGCCATTTCCCGAGCCCATGTGCCTCCCTCCCTCTTTTTCACTTTACCAGAACTTCTGTGTGGGCCATAATTGTGTCCTGTGTCCCAACTGCCATGTTGCATAAGTCTCACCAGCCCTTGGAGACTGCACACTCCCAAAGGGCAAGGGTGTTAGGCACACTGATTTAGGCCTTGGGTGAGAATTCTGTGCTCATAGCCCAGGAAGTAGTGTGTGGGTGGCTTCCTTCCCCTAATATAGACACTGCCCTCAGCCTTCTTTTGGGAACATTGCAATAGGCTGGCACCCACCAAGCCCAGAGGGGTCATGAGGAAACCCACCAGCTTTCCTACTAAGCCCAACCAGTAACAAGACTACATGCCTGAGCCATTTGGGGGTCTGTGTTTTGCCTACCACAGTCCTGCAAAAAGGTGGCAGGGGGTGGACCGAAGCCCAGGAATCTAGTGATCTCTGTAGTTATCGACCGGGGAAGCTGGCATTGGACCCTGTAAGGGCAGGTTTGGAAAACACCCAAAGACGGCTTTGGATGCCTCCTGCCACCCCACCCCTGTGACCTCCCACTTAATCAAATGGCCAAGGATGTGCTAAGAGGGAGAAATGCATAAATGTTTAGAGAGCAGTGAGTTGTGAGCTGTAAATGGCTCTGGCATTCTGGCATGTTTATAAGAAATGAAACCCCCAAAGCTTTTTCTCTTTCTTTCTTTCCTTTTTTTTTTTTTTTTTTTGGTGGCTAGAATTACCAAACTGATGGATGGAGGGAGTGTTCTTGTTGTTAAATATTCGGGCCTTGGGAGTCTTTTGATGTAGTGCCTTGTGACAACTGCCTGCAAAGTGAGCTCAGACAAGCTTAAATTAGCTCAGGGCCACGTGTTTGGAAAGGGAGGCTAGAGGCTGGAGCAGGCTTCCTCCATGGTTGTTAGCCTCTCTACCTCCTAAGAGTTCAGGACTCCAGCAGCTCAGGACACCTGGGGAAGGGTTGTCTCTGCTTTGCACTAACCATGAGAGGTTTTCAAGGTCTGGCTGATGATGATGTGGAGAAGACTTCAGGTCAAGGAAATTTGTGATTCTCAATTAGCTACTAACGTACACCAAGACCAATCTCTCTGCATTTCCCTTTCCTGTTGCCGGCTGGAACTTCCCACAGCCTTCTCAATGGCCTGCATGCAGCCGACTGCAGGCCTTTTTGCTGTGGTTCCTTCAGCTGAGCATGCTGGTGGATTCATCTCCAGCACCATGTTTCAGCTTTTTTAACTCATCAGTATTTTGGGGTTTTTTTTTTTTTTTTTGGTACTAGGGACCAAACCCAGGGTTACTTTTCCACTTTTCCACTCTTCCAGTTCTTTTTATTTTTTATTTATTTATTTTTATTTATGTTTTAAATATTTTTTATTAGTTGTAGATGGACACAGTATCTTTATTTTATTTATGTATTTTTACGTGGTGCTGAGGATCGAACCCAGGGCCTCACGCATGCGAGGCAAGCGCTCTACCGCTCAAGCTGTCACTAAGTTGCCGAGGCCAGCCTCAAACTTATAAATCCCCCCGTCATTTCAATTACAGGCACGTGCCACTGCATAAGGTTTAAGATCCTGTCTTAAAGTCAAAGATTTCTGATTCCTCAAACTTATAGTTTCCCGTTTAAGTCCATTTCCTCATGTTACTGATGGGAAATAGGAGAGAGAGGGACTTTCTCATGCTCTCAGAGTTGGCGGCAGGATGGGTTTCCAAGTATAATTTTCAAAAAGTTGGAATGTGACGTAGAGAAATATAGACATGTGCACATGTCAACTAATGCCCTTAGTCCCTTAATAAGGAGACCAAAAGGAAGGCAAAGTGGAGTTATGTAGGCACTGGAGAAAAAATGTTGGAGTGAGATTTCTAGATTGGAAACAGATCTGGTTAATGTCTCACAGAGCAATAAAATTATAATCTTTGGGATATTATTTTCTAACTGAATAGAAATCTTTTGCATTTCTACTATGGAAAACCTCACACATTAACAGGTAGCTTCACAGAATCTGGGCATTTTGATTGATAATAAATAACAAGTCAAAGGTACTTTCCCCTGGGTAATGGAATATTCCAGATGTGTTGTTAAATAGTGCTCCAGATGTGACGTTGCAAGGCCATGCTGCTCTTCCGTTGCCTTAATCCTGCTCACAGAATCCAGTCTTCCCACATCAGTTCTATTAACAGGGAACCTGCTCCCCTTCCTTCTGCTTTCCCCTCTCTCCCTTTGTGCAGGGACCCTGCAACCTTGATTCCATCCCCTCACTGGAAAAATGGGGCTTGTCATATACCCTCCTTCACCAGACCTGTTAGGCTCATTTGTGACTTGGAACTGTGCAGGCCCTTGGAAGAAGGTCACAAAGTCCTGGACGTGGAAGAGTTTGACTTCCAAGACTGAGGCAGACTTGGGCAAATAATTGCATTGCCATTTGACAGTGAGTTTGAGGCCAGAGCAAAGTGCTGCAGGGGCATGGAGACAGGGGTGACTTGGCAGAATAAGGGGAGAGAAAAGGACCAAGGGAGGAAACCTTAAAACTGTATTTCAGATTCACAGATGTGTTTGGTAAAAAGAAAGGGAATGCTCAGTCAGCCAAGTTGGCTACGTAAGGGTGTAGGGAATAAAGTCAGGTGCTTTGCATTCAGTGTGTCTATGTTGAACAGCTGTCACATGCCAGGTTCTGTATTTGACCCTGGGGTGTGGGGACACCCATTGCAAAGCATAAAACAAGTCTTTATCCTTCTGGAGTGGTTCCAAGGGACCTGGCCTTGGGTGCATTTGGGAGCAGGGGAGGGAGGGAGATGGGGAGAGCCAAGCCTTTTCCTAGGTGATAATATGGATGGTAACACCCCCACCCCTTTTTTCTATTTTTTCTTTTTAAATACACCCTACAGTAGAGTGTATTTTTGCATATTATACATACATGGAGTATAACATATTAATTAGGATCCTATTCTTATGGTTGTACATGATATGGAGTTACCATGGTCATGTATTCAAATAGAAGGATAGGAAAGTTATGTCTGATTCATACTTCTGTCTTTTCTATTCTCATCCCCTCCCTTCCCTTCATTCATTTTTGTCTAATCCAATGAACTTGTATTCTTCCCCTCCATACCCTCCCTTGTTGTGGGTTAGCATCTACATTATCAGAGAGGAGATTAGGCCTTTGGTCTTTTGGGTTTGTCTTACTTCTCTTAGCATGATATTCTTTAGTTCCATCCATTTACTGGCAAATGCCATAATTTCATTCTTCTTTATGGCTGAGTAGGATTCCATTGTGTATACATACCATATTTTATTTATCCATTCATCTGTTGAAACACACCTAGCTTGGTTCTATAGCTTGGCTATTGTGAATTGAGCTGTTATAAACATTGATGTGGCTGTGTCACTACAGCATGCTGATTTTAAGTCCTTTGTGTATATGCTTAAGAGTGGGATAGCTGGGTCAAATGGTGGTTCCATTCCAAGTTTTCTGAGGAATCTCCATACTGCTTTCCAGAGTGGTAGAACCAATTTTCAGTCCCACTGGCAATGTATGAGTGTACCTGTTTCCCTACATCCTCACCAACATTTATAATTATTTGTATTCTTGATAATTGCCATTCTGACTGGAGTAAGATGACATCTCAGTGTAGTTTTAATTTGCATTTCTCTAATTTCCAAAGATGTTGAACATTTTCTCATATATTTGTTGACCATTTGTATTTCTTTTTCTATGAAGTGTCTGTTCAGTTCCTTTGCCAATTTATTGATTGGGTTATTTGGTTTTTTGGTGTTAAGTTTTCTGAGTTCTTTATATATCCTGGAGATTAATGCTCTATCCGAGGTTGTAGGTAGTAAAGATTTTTTCCCATTCTGTAGGCTCTCTCTTTATTGTTTCCTTTGCTATGAAAAAGTTTTAGTTTGACAAAATCCCATTGCTTGATTCTTGGTTTTACTTCTTGTGCTTTAGGAGTCTTGTTGAGGAAGTTGATTCCTAAGCTGACATGATGGAGCGTTTGGGCCTACTCTTCTAATAGGTGCAGAGTCTCTGGGATGGTAACTCTTGACCAAACCATTTATCTCTACTCAGAATCTTCTCTATGCAAAGCCTATGATGGCTTCTGGGGAAGGCAAACAAATGCCAGGACCTGATGAAGTCCTTAAGAGGTTGATGATTTTTTGGGGAAGCAGGGCATGCTCACTGGACCGTGTGAGACCGTGGCTGAGCTAACTACTTGCTCCCAGCATCGACGGAACCAGAACTCTTCATGACTTGGGTGGTCAAGAAGCATTTCTGAAGAGGAAGCATTCTTGATTGAGTTGGGTAGACAAAAGATCAGGGAGGGGCACTGCTCTGAGCAGAGTCTGGAAGTGGAAAGGTTTTCCATGATTCCTGTGAAAAGAGTTTGAATGGCCAGGTGGTGAATGTCAAGCTGAGGAAATGGGAGTTCTTCTGGTATGGGAGTGGAGGTGATACTCAAATACTGATATGGGCTAGGAAGGTGATGCATTTGGGGGCCTGGGGGAAGTTTGACTTGTAGAGTGAGAGTCTCTTCAGATGAAGGGAGCAGCTCCCTTAGATTGCTGGCCAACGGTAGCCATGTGGCCAGTTTGTGATCTTTTTTCCCAAGGGAAGTTAGAATTCTGCATTTCTGTGAAATCTCCTGATTTGTTTCTGTGTTGCTCACTCAGTTAAAAAAAAAAGAAAGAAAGAAAAAATTAAAATCATTGTATGGATGAAGATATAGATCTCTGACCTGTGGATTTCCAGCCTGTGACTTCCCTGTGTCCAGTGCTGTCACTGAAGGTCATTACAGATGGTGCTACGGGAGCAGGTGGTAGAGGGACAGTGTGGACTTGGGGAATTGAACAAAGAGCTAGCAGCAACGGGGACAGGGCCATGTGCAGTCATGGTTAGGGGTCACATATCATACCAAGTAGAGCTCATCCTGGCCAAGAACCCTAAACCCAGAACAAACAGGAGGAAAAAGAAAAGGAGCTGAGCAGTCTGGTCCGGGGAGAATAGTAAAAATCCAGCTGCTTTTCCTCATTGTTTTCAAAGAAGCCTGGGCGGCACTGGTCTGAATTTGTGGGGAGGGAGGGATTTTAATCCTTATCCCCGTGTGCTTATCTGAATGGCTTAGGGTCTTCTTAATGGGACTGTGACAAGAGCAGTGGACAGAGCGTAGGGATGTCTGTGCTGTAGGAGTCACTGGTATTGCTTGTTTACCCACTGAGTGTCAAGCACTTTGTGCACATTTTCAGTAATTCTCCTAACTCCCCTGTGAAGTGGAGGGCACTGTGACTCTGTTCTTTCATGGTCAAGGTTGCAAAGCTGGTCAATGGCCATGCTAGGATTTAGAACCAGATTATGAAGGTCACATGGTTTCCGGTACACTGCACTATTACACTGGTCCATGCTGAATTCTCCTTATGCTTTATGTCTAACTTATCATGTGACCTTGGATAGTTCACCTCCTCTTTCCCATAGAAGAGCAAGAGAGGAAACCTCAGGGCTTCCGTGGTCCAACTTTACTGTTCTGTGTTTCTGCAATCGAGGCATTTATATGTAGGCATTTTATGACTGTAAAGGTCTTTACATGTTTGGCTTCAAACACAGAGCTAGGAAGAAAAGATGTGTCAATCCCAGATGGGCTGCAGTGTTGACAATGAACTTGGCAGCCCTGCAGGAATTCTCATCATATGTGGAAAAACCTTTTTGTAGGAAATAGGTACATGGTTGTTAAAAACATGCCTGTCAAAAAACAGGAATCCCAGCATGGCTGTCACTGAGGTCCCATTCCAGGGGCCTGGAGTGAAGCTTTTGCTGTTTTCATCTTTCTTTTCTTCTATCCTCTCTGAATGCTGCCCCACCCCAAGGACCTGCAGCTTCAAAGAGAAATATTATTGATGCAGTTAAGTCTATTTTTAGCCTACTGGGGTTGGTGCACATCCAGAGCAGAAGCATTAAGTTTTATATCTATTTTATCTACATCGAGTTCTCTTTCTCCCAAATCCATTAAATGATAACAGAAAGAGAGCTATCTTTACACCGCATTCAATGGGTTCATATTTTGGGGGCAAATATGTTGTGTCCCACCTTATTGGAACTGAGACATGCATTTAACATTTCTGAAGAAAAAGGAAAAGACAAGGGAAACTTTGATTTCCCATAGAGATCGGAGGAGGGTTTTCCTCTTATATATGCAGCTGTTCCTTTGACTTAGCAGGTGAGAGGTAGAAATGAAAGTAAAAGATGTTCTCTTGCCACTAAGCAAGTGTTTTGGAATACAAATATTATTAATTTTTTTTTTTGGTACTGCAGATTGAAGGGCACTTGCCCACTGAGCCACATCCCCAGCCCTATTTTGTATTTTATTTAGAGACAGGGTCTCACTGAGTTACTTATGGCCTCACTTTTGCGAGTCTGGCTTTGAGCTCATGATGCTCCTGCTTCAGCCTCCTGAGTTGTTGTGATTACAGGCATGCACCATTTTGCCAGCTTGGAATACAAATATTATTGATCAGACTTATGCAACTGGATATTTCTCATGTATGCATACATGTTCTCTTTCTTCCATCTTTTGCTACCTCAATGACTTCCAGAGAGCCTTTTTCCAAAAAGACAGGAGGCAACCAGAGAATTGGAATGTTATCCCAATTCTTGGGGTTAGTCAGGGAAAGGCAATTCTCAAATATAGGAGATATGTTGAACTATAAAGGGAGTTTGGTTAATCTGTCAATTAGAATCACTCCTTAAAACTTCTCAGTGAGACAATTCCTATTGTCAGGGGATTCTAAAGTATCTAAGGTTGAGAAACTATGAACTGATGGCATTAATAAGACTAATTTAATGAGCATAAGGCCAGAGCCATGGGCGCCCAGATTCTCATAAATCTTTAGCTGGCTCCTGAGTAGAGGTTTCTTTGTTTACAGGTTAGAATCACCTAGAGAACTTCGAAAAAATCCAGTACCTAGTGCACCTTCAGAGATTCTTATTCAGTTGGTCTGGGAGGGGCTTAGGCCCTCTTATGACTTTACTATTATTTCCACTCTAGGACAGTGCTTCTCAAACTCTGGTGTACAAAGGAGTTATCTAGGGATCTTGTTAAGGTGCGGATTCTGACTTACATAGATGGCAAGGCATACCATGTTCATGGACTAAAAGACTCATCATAATTAAATACATTAGTTCTCTGAAATTTTTTCCATAGATTTAATGCAATCCCAATGAAAACCTAAAGCAGACTTTTTGTAGATATAAACAAGTCAACCTCTGAAAGTGTTTTTGGAAGTCAAAGAAACTAGTATAGCTAAATTACCTTGAAATAGAAGAATATATTTGGAAGAATCACATTATCTGATTTTAAGAATCATTGTAACACTATTGTAATCAAGGCAGTGTGAGATTGGCAAAGGGATAAGATACTGAATCAATGGAACAGACTGAGGAGTTCAGAAATAACCCCACAATAAATATGCCCAATTGCTTTGGACAGAGATGTAAGGGCATTTCAATAGAGAAGAACAGTCTCTTCCTCAAATGGTATTGAAACAATGGGGCATCCAAATGAGAGGGGGAAGAAACCTCAATCTAAATTTCACACCTTATACTTGAATTTACTCAAAATGACTCACAGATATAAATGTAAAACTATAAAAGCCTTTTTTAAGACACCGTAGGAGAAAATATCTGTGATCTGAATTTAGTCAAGTTAGTTTTTAGACATGACACCAGAAAGATGATCCATAAAAGAAAAAAGTGAATCAATTAGACATCATCAGAGTTAAGAACTATTATTGTGTGAAAGACACTGGTATGAGAATTAAGACACAAACTACATACTATGAGAAAATGCTTGAAAATTACATATACCACAGAGCACCTCATATAGTCAAGTTATAGAAGTAATTCCCAAAATTTAATAGAAAGAAAACAACCAGCCAAATTGAAAAATGGGCAAAAGATTGAACAAACACATCATTAAACAGGATATATGGGTGGGCATAGGAGAACATCATTAGCATCAGCTGTTAGGGAAATGGGCATTGAAGCCAGGATGAAATACCACCACATCTATTAAAAAGACCAAAATAAAAAATACTAACACTGCCAAGTAGTGGTGGAGGTGAAGAACAACTGGGCTTTCATTGCTGGGAGGGATGCAGAATGGTATCACCATTTGGGAAAACAGCTTGGATGTTTTTTTATAAAGTTAAACATACCCCTACCATACAATCAGGAATTCTATTCCTGAGTTTTTAACCCTAGGGAAATGAAAAGTTAGATTTGCACAAAAACATTTATATACATGTTTATAGCAGCTGTAATCATAATCACCCCAAACTGGAAACAACCCAAACATTCCTCAGTGGGTGAAACCAACTGTGATGCAGCCTTAAGGTGAATACTACTAGGAACTTTTGGTAGTGCAATGAGTTGGATGAATGTGATACCTTTTGCTGAGCTAAAGAAACTGGAGTCCAAAGGTTATATGTTGTATGATGTCATTTATGTGACTTTCTTAGAGAGATAAAATTGTAGTGGTAGAGAACAGTTGAATGATTATCAGGCACTAGGAGTGGGAGGAGAGTGTGGCTCTAAGGGTAGTTAGTACAAGATGGTTTGGGGTGATGGAATTGTTCAGTATCCTGATTGTGGTGGTGGTTACACATATCTATATATGTATTAAAATTTCTAGAATGGTACACAAGAAGTAAAAACCTAATTTTACCATACAATGATTTTTAATATTGAAACTTTAAAAAATGAAGATTCTGATTCACAAGGTCTGGCAATGGTGCCTGGGATTCTGCATTTCAAAAAAGCTCCTGGGTGCTACTGGGGCTGTTGGGGGGCACAGGTGGAAAGGCTACACTCTATAGAATGATGCTTATACACCCAACGTCACATTTTGTTGCTCTGCTGAGACCTTCAATGGCTCTCTAGTTCTTCCAGGATGAAGTTCTAACATTTTAATTCTGCACAAACTAAAGAAAAGCTTTTCTCCCAAATGTCACATCCCACAGTGGCCTGTACACTCTGCTTTTCTTATAGCCTGGAGTGCCCTTTCTCTCCATCCTTTCTGGAATGCATTACCTCTTAGTCATTGGCCAGACTGAAAAGCTCCTTCCCAATGAAGGCATTCTTGCCCCTGAGGCTCCATAACACCCAAGCAGACTCAGTCATCAGTGTCTCCCTCCTATTCGGTAGCCCTTTTAGTGTAGCACGCATGCATGCTATTCTATTCTTTCTTGTGTCTGTTTCTCAAAGTTTTCTCTCCCTGAGAACACAGATTGCTCTGGGGTGGGGCCCATGTCCTATAGGCCCAGCATCATGGTTGGCACACAGTGAGGGTCACTGGGGCTCAGAGGATACAGACAAACCTGACTCTATAGAAATGATGGGTGTTTCAGGAGCAAGAGAGTGTCTTGGTAGGATTCATGGGGAAATGAATTAAGGATATTCATCAATTTCCCAATGTCAGTAGATGCAAGGGAAGGAAAAGAGCTCCTTTGTGCACCATACCCCTTAACATTAGGCCCTGAGTGAAACAAACACTGTAGCTGTGATTCCTTGGGGAGCTGGAGGTGCATTTCTTACTCACCCTCCAACTTCTCATTGCCTCCAGACTCAGCTGCTGGATCGCTCCTAACTACTGCACTGTCCCGCAGGTGGTGCTGCTGATTGGAATTCCAGATGTACCACTGACTCCTTTGTAACTGTCTGCTCTCGCTGGCCTGCCCATCAGCTGGTGTGAATCAGTGCATCCTAAAGTGTGGAAACTTGCTTCAAATTCTCAGACCTTGCCCAAGTCTCACCCAATGACAATACTGGGGGCCAGAGAGGGCTATGTTTACTAACTCCCACATGATTCTGAGGCTTGCTGAAGTTGAGAACCACTAGAGTAGGGACAAGAGGACTCAGAAGGATAGTATTTTCTTCTAGCACCATCTCTGACAACGGAGAACTTGGGCAAGTCACATCCTCTCTGGACCTATTCATTTCCTCACTTTTATAGATAAGAGCATCAAGGTGCTTTTTAACTGTGGCCAGCCACATGTGCAGAGGTGCAGGATGACTGTCTGCTCTTCTTGCTGTGTCTGGGTCAGGGGCATGATGGCTCTGTTGTGTGCTGAGTTCTAGGGGCAGGGTCTACTAATATTGACTGAGTGCCACATGTGACAGCTACAACCCCTTCCTTCTCTGTTTTTTTGTCCCAGATGTTGGTTTCCAGTTCTTATAAGTAAGCCTGGTACCTGTGTGGTTATTCAGTGTTTATTCAACCTTTCCCATGATTTAGCTTATTTAATCTCCACACCACCTTATCAGGAAGGGGCCAGTATAACCTCCACTTTACTGATGGGACAACTGAGACAGAGAGGGAGTGAATAACTTGGTCAAGGTCACCCAAACATTCTGGCATATTGCCTTTCGGTGGGCCCACTAGTGTAGGAGATTGGGTCCACCTGTGTATGCAAGGATGTGTATGTGTAGAGGACTTCTGTATTGGTGTCACCCCTGTCACCAACACCACCATCACCATCACTTCTGTCTTCCCCACTGTCATTTCCATCAGCTGCATTACTGTACCATCTTCCCTGGCATTACTACCACACCATCTGGATCAGTCAGCATCAAGTTGGTCTCTTAGGATCACTGCAATGTGTGTGGTATACCAAAGATAATGAATAAGAATTCTAAGAATGAAATACTAATGATTTTAAGACACATACACAGTGCCTGACAATTTGCAGACAACTTCCTTGGAACTAACTCCAGCTACCTAGGAAGATGCCCTGAATTATTTACCTCACCATGGTTTGAATTTATTTCTTCTCTACACTCTTGTTTATTATTATTTTTGAAAAACTTCACATTTCTGAGGGATCTTAGCAAGGGAGTATTGGCCCTATTTTGCAGGTGATATAACAAAGACCCTGGAAAGTTAAGGTTATAGAACTTATTAATAAAAGAGCAAGGAGGAGGCTGGTTTCCTGTTAGTGCCTCCAGGAACCCCGTAAGAGGCGGGTGGCCTGTCATCATGGAACACAAAGCACAGGGAACAGGTGCTCAGGGCTTATCTGGGAAACCAGCTAGCTGCAAGTTCACATGCCAGGGTGAGGGTTCAGTATTTTAGATAGATGAATGGAGGCACAGTAAGAGCAAGGGGAAGAGAAAGAAGAGAGAAAACAAAACACAGTTGTACAATATGGTTCTTATACATAGTGGTGGCTTGGAATGTGCATCTGTGTCCAGTGGCTAAAGGGCAGGGAACCAGCTTATCATTCCTCCAGCTTACCTGTCTTCCACCCGCAGCCACAAGAGGTTGTGCAGGGAAGTCCTGCTACGGAATCAGAGGCTCTTTAGGTTCAGTGGTGCTTCAGCCAGCAGCTACACATTGTTGAATGACCTTGAGTCAATTAAAGCCTTGTCTCTGTGAGGTTCCTGGAAGGACCTCTGGGTTGCTCAAGGTTTGGGAGTGGAAGATGCTTGTAAATTACCACTGTACTGGGTTGGGGTGCACTTGAGGGAGGCAGTGACAGGGTTCCCTATTTCCCAGGTTGGGATGCTGGAGTGCAAGGTTGTGGGGCCTCTGTCATGTGGTCCAATTACCACTGCCTTCTGTTGTGCTTCAGTGAGTGACCTTAGCTCATTCTTCCATACAGACGGCTCTTGCACCTCAGTTTACTTGGCAGTTACTCCCTGACAGCACCCTCCTTGCTGCATAAAACCTCAATTAATCCTTCATTAAAATGCCACAGAAATGAAAAGACTTCCCCCCTATTTTCCCTTTCCCCCCTGAGCAGATTGGATTTGTTGTGGTTCTGTTGGAAGAAGAGTCAGCTTGGAAAGCAGGTTCAGAGTCTAGCCTGGCTCCTATTTACTTAGAGCCCAAGTGATTTCAGCAACAGCTGTCAACTAAAAACTCTTGTTTAATCAGAGGGAGGTAAACATGCCGATTCCATCTCACTGCCCAAGCGGCCCTCTCTACTGGGCTAGAGAAAGATGTCACTCTGGGGACCAATACAGTTAAAGTGCCTATTCAGGCCTGAGCATTCAGGTTATAGTCACTCATGACATCAGGTAGAAAAAGCAAGAAGTTAGGAGCCCAAGGTGCTGATTCTCATTTTGCGACACTCTGACTCCATGACCTATGCAGGCTACTTAGCTTCTTAGGATCAAGGTTTGTTTTTCTTTATGATGATCACATTGGTAACTACAAATATCAACGAACTCGTAAAGCTCAGTAGTCAGGGGTTTATGTATTCATAGTTCATGAAAACCATACAAAATGACGTTTTAATTTTAAGTGACTGAATGAAGCCAGACGTTGGAGAATTGAAAGAGTAAAGGAAAACTTTAATTCAACCGAGATTGTTGAGAATCAGCAAGGTATCAGGCATCATTGCAAACTCACAGAGAAAACTGATAGTGTCCCTGGCTTCATAGAGCTTACATAGTGGGGAGGGAGAGGACAATAATATCAAGAATATACATTCAGGCATGTAGATAAGTCTTTTTAGAAGAGCAGGAAACTTTTTTGTTGTTGGTCTTTTTATACATGACAGTAGAGTGTATTTTGACATATAATATATTCATGGAGTGTAACTTGTTTTAGGATCCCATTCTTGTGGTTGCACATGGTGTGGAATTTCACTTGTCAAGTATTCATATATAAACATAGGAAAGTTACGTCCAATTCATTCTACTGTCTTTCCTATTCCCGTCCCTTCTCCCTTCCCTTCATTCTCCTTTATCTAATCCAATGAACTTCTATTCCCACCCTCCTGGTTGTGTGTTAGCATCTGCATATCAGAGAGAACATTTGGCCTTTGGTTTTGGGGGACTGGCTTATTTCACTTAGCACGATAGTCTTCACTTCCATCTATTTACTGGCAAATGCCATAATTTCATTCTTCTTTATGGCTGAGTAATACTCCATTGTGTATATGAACAACATTTTCTTTATCCATTCAAGATTAGGAAACTTTAAGCTACAAAGGGTTGGGAAGGATCCATACTTGAGTGTGGTCAAGGGAGTTGGCCTTAAGAGACAACACTTGAGAATGAGATAGAAATTGACTGAACAGAGGAGGAAGAGTATGTGTCTAGCTCTGGGGCAAGAAGAGCTGCTCAGAGTCCCAAAGGAACTGTCTTGCAAGGCCAGGGGCAGGGTAGTGGTGGTGCTGCATTGGGTACCAGGCCAGCTCCTGGCAGGAAGGAGGCTGGAGAGGAGGGTGGGGCTGGGGGACATCTGTTGGCTTTGTGGGCCAGAGGAGGTATTTTGCATTTTAATATGAGCACTGTGGAAAACCTTAGAAGGGTTTTAAGCAAGGAAGTCATATAGCAATTATGTTGATTTAGTAATTCTGCTTATTAGGGCCAGATGAAGTTGAATTGAATAAAGGGTTACTAGGAGTACAAATGCTGTTTTTATGGGAAGAACTCATGCTCTCTCACTCTGAAGGCTGGAGGAAGGCAAGAGTAGCCATTGGTGTCTTTGGCTCTTCTTGCTCTGATCCTTGCTGTGGAGGTGGAGACAACACTCTTGGATGCTGCAGCCTCTCAGGTTGGGTAGTGTGGTGGGGGTCCAACTGTCTGCTTTAATTCCACTGTGGATTGGAAGAGGAACAATGGAGCTGGGGTGTCAGCTAGAATGAAGTAGGGTGCGGAAGCTCACCATGCCATTTTCAGAAAAGAATTCTGTTGAGATAAACTGCTTTTCATTGGTGAGTGACCCTCATGGCTCAAGGATTCAAATTGTTTGCCTGGAAGCCTAATGATCTTGGTGCTTTGGGGCACCTGTTGTCATTGGGAGGTTGCTCAAGCCATCCTTGCATTTCTCCTGTAACAGGAAAACTGTAAACGCTGTTAAAAGGGGAGCTATGTGTCCCTTCACTGCTTCAGCTTGAAGGGTGGGTGGTATGGTGTGGCCCAGAGGGCAACAGGGTGTCCTATTCTCCATAGGGCTCCCTCTCAGCACAGCATGTGGTCCAGAGAGAGACTTGTCAAAACCTGTTTGAATGACTTGTGTCTTTCTGCAACTTGAACATCTGGGGAGAGACCCTGGAAGAAGAGAGGCAATGCAGAGAAAATGAACCCCAGGCTCCTCCTGTGAGCAAGGGCTAGGGGAGGCAGGACATTGGGCAAGGCCCTTCCTCAGAGCATCCACATTCATCATGAGTCTGCTTCTTCCAGGCACTGTGTTTTCCTCGTGTCATCCCATTTAAATGTCCCATTTAAACCCATTACAAAGATGGAGGAACTGAGGCCCAAAGGGATCACATAAAAAATACCCAAAGGCCCGTGGGCAGGAAAGGATGGAACCTGGATCTGGTATTTTGTTTTGTAGCCCGTCTGTGCCTCCTGTGTGCATGTGGGAGTGTGTTGGGGTGATATGGTGATGCTGTCCTCCCACGTATATGTCCTGGTGCTAAGTCTTTGTCCTTGGGAGAAGAGGACTTGTCCCCCATTGGGAGCAATGAGGAGGCCCTGGGTTGGGAGAGTCAAGAGTGCTTCTGGCCTGTCAGTGGGCCATCCTTCCCTCCTCTGTGATTCGGGGTCAGCCTGCCCTCCGCCAGCCTGCCGGGAGCTTGTGTGAGATAATGGATCTGAATGGTCTTTAGGGAAGAGAGCACACAGGCCACATAGCTGAGGTGCTAATGGGCAGCCCAACTGCCAGCAGCCTGCTGAGGGAGACCCTGGGCCTGGCTCAGCTACAAATGGGCTGTACTCCACGACAATGGAGATTTGGGCATGGTCTGCCTGGGTGAGGTCACTGTTTTATAAGCCCACGTCACCAGCTCCTGTTTTCTTGGTGGAGGTGCCTGGGGGAGCGGCTGCCTGCCTGCTTTTGGCTGCACCCATGGGCCTCTCATCCCAGCTGCTCACAACCTGCCTCAGCTAGGGGCTGCTCTTGGTCCTCCAGATAGACCACGTGGCTAGCTACGGGAGTCCTGCCTGGCCACTGAAAGCGCCCTGGGCTGTTTCTACCTGAAGCTAGCACTCCTGCTGAGAGCCAGTGACCTGCACCTGCCCCCCAGCTCTCCTCCTCCTCCCGCTCTCGCCTCTGCCTTGCAGTTCCTCTGCAGGGGAGTGCAGCAATTAGAGGAGACACCCTTCACCTTGCCTCTCATCTCTGAGCTCTGGGAATCTCAGTTCCCGTGCTCCTCTGCTCTGCCTTCCTGTTCTTTGCTAGCACCAAATCCAGGGGGCAGCCCTGTTCCTGGGAGGACAATAAGCCAGGCAAGTGGCACGGTGGCCTCCCTGGGAGGAAGGCCTGGTGCTTGGGAGCACAACACGGGGACTCCTGCTTCTGTACTCTGTAAGAACCTACCTTCTCATCCTTGTTTGCCAGAGCAAAAGACTTGGAATTCAGAGTTGGGGGGCCTGGCCTGAGATATGTCTGACGACGATAACGACGGTGACGACAACAACGACGATGACGACGATACTATTAGTAGTTCTAATAGCTCTCAGTTACCGATTGCTTAGCTTGCCTTCTTCGTTCTACTCTTCCCTGCTCCCTCCCTCACTTGCTGTGTGTGACCTGCAGAGATTTCATCTGCTGCTTTGTTTCTCCTCGAGTCTCTCTGCTGGTCTGGGTGCCTTAGAAAGTGCTGGACAGTAATGGAGACAGAAGTAGCCTGACTCAGTTTGTCCCCTTTGGAGACCCTATGAATGAACACATCTAGGAAGTGAATGGGAAGGTGAGAGGTCAGCAAAGTTGGACTGAAGACCTTGATGAGCAGAGGATGCCTGTCCCTAGGTGCTCTGGGGAGTGTTTATCTTCACAGTGGCCTGAGGAGGGAGTGCCCTTCCATGGGGCTGTGGAGGTTGAGGCAGAGAGAGATCCTGCTAGACTTAACTCTCTTTACTTCTCGGAGAGATCTGAGACCAAAACAAGGATTGCTTTACCAGGTTGGCCACCGTCTGGGAGGACTGGAAGCCCAGCAGCCCTCTGGCCCTTGGGCCCACAGCAAGAGCAATTCTCTGTAGTTTGTCCTGTCTGTCTGCAATGGATGCCCTGTTCCTCTCCGTGCCTACTCCTTCCTTTAAGAGCCACTCATCTGCTAGGCACAGTGGCACATGCCTGTATCCCTGCTAATCTGGAGGCTGAGACAAGAGGATCACAAGTTCAAGGCCAGCCTCAACAATTTAGCGAGGCCCTAAGCAATTTAGCAATACCATATCTCGAAATAAACAATAAAAGAAGGGCTGGGGATGTAGCTCAGAGGCAAAGTGCTCCTGGGTTATATCTCCAGTACCAAGGGGGCGGGGGGAACCTGCTCATCTTCAGCTCCGGGGAAGTCCCTAGAATTACTCCTCCAGGCTTTTGTTCTAGAACATCTATTGCATTTTATTGTACCTAAGTGGTTTAATGTAATTTTTCTTGTTTTTCTCTGGAACAGGGCTATGCTTTCCTTTAGACCTAGGCTGGCCTCTTTTTATGTATATAGTCAGTTCTAAGAAACACTTAAAATCACTGGCAGAATTCAGCATGCATAATAAGTTTATGCTCTTGTGTATTTAGATCAGATTATTTTCCCTGTCTTTGTAGTTGATGTCATTAATTATTCTTCTTATCATGTTGTTCTGCTTAGTCGTTTCTTTTTTACATCTTTGCTTTTCACTCCCTTTCACTGACTCGGCATTCATTTGTTTAGGCAATGAATGTCCATTTTGCACCTATTATGTGCATCTCATGGTTTGAGATGCTGGGGATACAGAGTGGACTTCCCCCCACCCCAATGAAATGGTTCATCTAATCAAGCAGAGCAGAATTGGGACTGACTTGGGGCAAAGCTTGATCCATTGGCTCCACGGTATACTCCCAGAGCTGACATGCCCCTGGGTTAACTGACATCCCCCTGTGGTTAACTGAGTATCTCGGGGGCCCCTTCCTGGATCTGCCTCAAGTCTTTCTTGAATGAGCAGATGATCTGGTGCTGAATGAGGCCACCCAGGCTTACATACACTTGTCCCTGGAGTTGGAGCCACCTTCTCCAGTTTCATAATGAGAACATGCTTTTTTTAGGGGAGCAGGTGTGTGGTAGACTCTGGACTCCTACGCCGCTCTCTTCTGATTATTCCCGGAGATCTGCACCTCTCTGCTCTGGTTTGGCTGTGGCTGTTTTTGTCACCCCCACGGGGCTGTGTTGTTTGTTCCTGGAGCAGAGAGACATCTGTCATCCTTGCTGAGCCTTGACAGATGCCACATTCAAAGAACCAGCACCAGTTTGAACACATGCAGCAGCAGCACAGTCATTACCACACTCACTCAGACACCAGCACCCACATTGCCTCCTCCTGGGGGAGCAGATCTTCCTGCACCTCCCCACCAGGCCATGATCTTGTATGGCAGGTACAGAACCAATAGTTCCTGCATGTGCCATGATGTCCAGCAGACTTGAGCAAAAGAGTGGAAGCCTATAAAATGCAAAGGAGGGTCTAACAGGAATTGCAAGCTATAGAGCCTGGGCAGTGAGCACACCACCACCTCTCTGAGCTGGGACCCAGTTAGAGGGTGGATCCCCAGCATAGTGGGGAGAGCAGGCAGATCACCTTCTTCCATTCTTCCCGTGTCCCCTCCCCCATTATGGATCTGCACCCATGTATCAGAGAGAACATTTGGCATTTGGCGTTTTGGGATTGGCTTACTTCACTTAGCATGATATTCTCCAACTATCATAGTCCTAGCTTCATGTATGACTGCATATATGATGTGATTCTACATCACATACGACCAGAGAAATGAGAAGTTGTGCTCCATCTGTGTACAATGAATCAAAATGCATTCTGCTATCATGTATACCTAAGTAGAATAAATAAATAAAATTAAAATTTAAAAAAATCACCTTCTTGCAAATAAGAATATATCTTCTTTGTTCTGCTCCAGAAAGTACTTTACCTTGCCCCTGCTATCTGCAGGAGCCAGCTCTTGGGGAAACTATGTGGGCACACACACACACAAATTGGCTCAGCCCATTCTACATGAGAGAGCAGGCTTGACTGAGTTCGATTTTTAAGGCAAGATTATAGAGATGAAGATAAGGAGGGATGTGGCAGGATGAGATGATAAGGAAGAACCAGACATAATTCACTTACACTTGTAGGAAGTCTTTGGGAATATGTTATATGACATAGAATGTTTTCCTTATATTGTAAAATTACCTTGCTTTTGGATATTTCCCTCTTCCCCTGTGGTGCTAGCAGGAAAAAATCCTGAATGGCATTTATGAACTGGCTTTGGAGAAGGCTGGCTTGCAGGTAGAGTGGTAGGATCTGCCATCTTGTTCAGGTTCCTATAGGTAAGCGTGACTTAGGAAAGATGCTGGAGGGTCAGGTCCTTAGAGCCTCGAAGGGAAATAGGAAGAGGTGAGTTCAGTGGTGTCCTGGGGAGGAGAATGGGTCTTTCTTTTGTTATCTCCTGGGAAGTATCCTGGTGTCATGTTCTGGAAGGAGGATGGGGAAGATAATGGCCTATAGATCATACCCTGCTATGATATTTGGGAAATGGGATGGTGGGGAAGGAGACTGTGAAGTATAGTTAACCAGATCTGCTACTGACAAGCCAATAAGATAAGTCTTGCTTTTTACCATTGTATTTATAAAGCACGCTGGTAGAAAAGACTGGTGTGATCATGAAAGCTTCCTTGGAGGACTTCCATGTAGTACAGGCCATCTAAACAGGAACGGTCCATCCTAGGATGCTAAGAACACCATGGAGGGAGGACCAGTTATGTGGCTCTCAACTGCACTTCAGGGGGTCCTGGAGTTTCTCAGCTGATCCTCACTGTTCCCCCTTAACATCTCTTCTAAAGAGCTGTTCCACTTGTATCTTTCCCCTATATGGTGCTTATGTGTAAATATTTTATTTAGAGAATGGCTTTGGGAGCTGAAATGTTTCCTTATATCCTGAATCGGATCATCTGCAAACTCCCTCCCACTCTACGTTGGCTTTGTGACTTGGTTTCCCTGAGACCCCCTTCCCCCACCAGCCTACTTCACCTCATCTTGCTTTTTATTTTTAAGCTTCTCTTTTCTCTCTGAAGCTGGCATTTGCATTCCTGGGTTGTTCTTTCTCATTTCCCCAGATTGTATCTGTGACTCACCCTCCTCATGTTGTTTTAAGTCTTGAAGAGAATCTGAATCCAGCAGTAAAACAGAGAGCCATCCTTAGAACGGTGAAAGTTTCTGGAATCTATAAAACATCAATTTGAATACAGGAAACTGAAGTTTAAGAAAGACAATCTTTCCCCTTAATTTAAATTACTGCATCTCATGGGAAAGTTCATTTTTAAATAAATCACATATTCCAATAAAGCAGACAGCTCTGCTAGATAAACAATGAAGATGTTTGCTTAAAAAATGATTCTTTATTCAGCTAGTGAAGAACCAGGGGAATAGAGACAGACAAAAAAAAAAAAAACTGCTGAATGGAAGATACAAGACTGAATTTTGACATCAAGACTAAATTCATCCTCTCTGATTCTCCTTGGCTCTGCCATCCTCCACCAGAGGATGCCACCAGGATGACTCCCACAGCCCATGAATGTCAGGATGTGAAGCCAGGACCTACTAGCGGATGGAAAGACTCACTGGAATGAGTGCAAAAGCACCATCTGGGACTTTTGCAAGTGAGAGAACTATGGTTCAAATTACTTCAGGAAAACAAGAAGGGAATTTATGGCTCTGGTAATGGATGGAGAGACATTTTAGATTTGTTCCTTTCCCTTTGAAGATTTGGTAATTTTAGTCTTGACATAAGCTGACAGTAGGCAGATAACAGGGAAGGGAGTGTACCAATTTTATGACATGCCTAAGGAAAGGGAGTGTGAGACTCAAAGCAAGACACATGGCTGGACCTTCCGTAGAGCTTCAAGGGATGGGATGGGCTTTGAGGTGGGGGCACAGGTGGTGCAGGTTCTGGAAGGTTACAGGGAGGCTGTGCATGAGCAAGAGTTGCCTCGTGATGCCGATGACTCAGCTGATGATGTTCTGGAGTCTTTTACTGTCTTTGGTTCCCTCCGGTTCTCGTTTCATCTCACACCTCTGCTTTCTTCCGCCTTGGTTTCATACTCAGGCAGGCTTCCTCCACATGGGGTCCCACAATAGAATCAGATGCATGTCATAGTTCTTTTCTACTCTCAGTGGAAAAATCCTCCATGGAAAGACAGCTTCTCTTCTCCATATAGTAATTTCAGTAAAAGGCTCAGAACTGACTCTCATTGGAGAAGGTTGACATGTACATTCCTGAACCAATCACCATGGCTGGGAAGACTGCCAGATGGTGGGTCTTACTGGGCTGATAAACCTGGACAGATACCCACTGTTAGAGCTTGACGGTGGAAGTGGGGTCACTCCTGAAGCAGAGGGACTGAGAGCAAGGGATAGAGTTGTTTTGTTTCCAGAAGTGGCCATGGATACAGGTGAAGGTGAGCTGTCCATGGTGACATGATTTGGTCAGGTGCATTTGAAGGGCCAGCCCTGGGGTGACCCATGTTTGCCACCTGATCCTGTTACAGGTGATTACTTCCTGCTTTGTTTTTTGTAATATACCTCAGTTATTGGCAGGATCCACCAGCCATCTTGTTTCTAGATATCGGAAGGGCATCCAGAACTTAATTTACCAATATGGTCTTGATCTTACAGAAGGCAAAGATAAACTCTAAACCAGCAATTTTTTCCCATCCACAGAGTTAAAAGATCACTTCCACCCTCTAGGCTTAACAGTAATTTTTGGCCACCAATGTTGAACTATTAGCTATTGATTTTCAGAGTTACTTATCTATCAATTTAGTTTTAGTATTATTTAATCATATCTTAATGAAGTTCTTATAGCTGCCTTTTATTGAGTATTTACTAAGTCCAGGCAGTTGATTGCTTTATAAATGTGAAGTTGTTTCTTAATAACAATCCTCTGAGATATGTCATTGTCCCTATTGGACTGGAGAGGAAAGGCTCAAAGTTCATGCCCTCTGGTGTCTCCAGCATCCATGTGTTTATGCTGGGTTTCATTCAGGTATGGAATGAATAAACAAGTTGTCTGCTTTAGAGCTAACTGTAATTAGTTTGTGTTTATATTTACATCAAAGAATAAATAGTATGTTTCTATGAGAATAAAATGGAAGGAAGTGATGAAGTTTGCCTGAGTGTAGTCTAGGAAATAGAAATGGACATTTGAGCTGGGTGAATAGTAGTTTCCTGAGCATATATGGTGCAGAAGGCAGCTGCTCTTTAATTAATGCATGCGTTTTGTATTGAGATGAAGCTTCCAGGTTCAGGGAATTTGATATCACCCTTGACTCTGTCTTTTCTTCATTCGGTGAATGGCCAAAGATACGTATATTTGTGTTAGTTTAGGCGCTTACATTTGCAAAGAACTGAGACTATGACCGATTTAAATAATAAGGATTTATTGTCCTGATAATTGCAAAGCACAGAATTAGGGCTAACTTGAAGTGAAGCTTGATCCATTGGCTCAGCAATATCATAAAGACTCTGGTTTCTTTCTATCCCTCTGTTCTTTCTTATGCTATGGTGGCTTCATCAAAGCCTGGCTCCTTTTTGAGCCCTCAAATGACTGACAGAGCTCCTGGGGTTTTAATATATACCTCCTTTATTATGACCAACAGGAAGGAAATGGTGTCTTTGTTCCAGTAGTCCCAGCAAAAACCGGAGAGTCACTTTGATTAGACTGGCTTAGGTCACATGCCCATCCCTGAACCAATCATTGTTGCTGCAGGACAGAACATGGGTGGAGTCCATTTCCTTAGAACCACATGGATCCCAGTGGAACTTTGGGGACAGATGGAAGGAGCAAGTGGAAAGTGGGTACTTCCACTTATGGGACGGCATCAAAGAAATGTTTACCAGCATTTAAGTTTATGTAGTCTTTCATTTTGGGACAGTGAAGGCAGTTTGTGTCTCTGGCCCATAACCTTTGATCCTGAGTCCATAGCACTTCAAACTCGAGGCTTTACCTTGGGTTAGGTAGCCATTGAACTACTGCTTTTTCTCTCTGTATTCTCTACAAACATGCTTTGTCCAAGACTACTCATTCCCTGTTAGTTCGAATCCTGGCTCTACCATGTACTAGACCAGATCAGGATATAGTCATAGTCACCACATTCTAATCTTCCATTCAAGCGATTGTTTTTTGATGTATTCTTTTGTCCTTCTGCTTTCTAACTTAGTTGGTAGGATGGTGGCTGTCATTTTTGGCCTCAGGTGTTTCATCTTTAAAGTATGAATACAAGTCATATCTGCATCATTCTTGTGGAGATTAAATCCTCATGCAACTAATTACAAGTGTTATAGATACATAATTATAATTATTTAATCACTAGTGATATTAGCACATATACATATATAATCATATACATAGTTATTTAACTTGTAAATATATATTTCAATACAAACATATAATGTATGGAAAACATTTGAAACAGCATCCCATAGGCACTGTAGAGACAGAGAAACATATATCTCGTAGGGATGCAGTTAGCCTTGAAGACATTGCATATATATTGTCTGGCATACAGTAGACACTTGACAAATGTTAGCCATTATTAATAATAATTATGTTGATTGAACTGCTTAATAATAATAGACTTCATCTGAAAAGAGCTTTAGGGTTCTGGAGTGCTTGTTGCCAATAGTGTCCTGTTGAACCTCACGATTACTCAATGATGGGGCTCCTCCTCCTGTCCAATGGATCTCAGGGAAGGGCTGTTGCCCTCCCAGGGTCTTATGGCCTGGTGGTTGTTCTTAGAAACCCTGCAGGAAACATGGGGAGGAGCTCTAAGTCCAGGGCTTGATGCACACCCCTCCTCAAGCACTGCATGTGTCACTCCTCCCCTGAAATGCATGAGGTTCTCATCTATAATATCCCAAGTGTCCCATTAATCTCCTTTAAGCTTCATGAAAAACACAAAGGGCTGGATTAAAAATACTCATCACTTTTGAGTGTTGCATTCAGGAGATTGTTTTCCATGGACATGAAGAGACTGATGTTTCCCTTCTGACAACCGGCTTTCCAACTAAGACTGGGAGAGCTGTCACCTTCTGAATTACCAACTGAATTACCAACTGGTTACAAGACCTCATCTATATTTTGCCTCTGATGTGTCTGTACCTTTTGTTGTTTCTGTATGGTCATGTGCTCTTCCTCATAGGTGTTCTACAACAGTTCCCAGAGTGGGTGGTAAGGAAATTCTTTCACTAAGACCTTAGAGCAGCAAGAAGCCTAGAACTTCCAGTCACCCCATATTCCTGAGACCCTGTCACTCAGAAAGAGCAGTGTTTACACACATGGGCACACATCATCCTCCAGGGTCCTGAATTTCAGACTGAATCCACTACATAATATGGTAGCTACTAGCCACACCTTGTTTAAATTTAAATGATATTACAAATTCAGTTCCTCACTTGATATTAGCCACATTTCAAATGCCCCAAACCACATGTGGTTAGTGGCTACCATTTTGGACGGCAAAGATAGAGAACATTTCCATGAACACAGAAAGCTGTGCTGGACAGCATTAGCATGAAGAAACAGAGGGGAACTGGTACGTGAGTGTTGAGCATCCAGCTCCACAATACCACAGGCCAACAGCTGATAAACGTTCCTCTTTCTTAACTCTCTGCATGTATTTCCCCTGCCATTTTCAATGGTCCCTTATACAAGGAGAAATGAGAGAGTATAGTTTCCTGATTCAGCATCAGAATTCAATGAAAATAGGATTTTTCCCATCTTCTGGAGGGATGTCAATGCATGTTTTTTCAAACCCCGATCTGGTTTCCTCCTATTGGTAACTGGCATGGATATGGCCAGAAAGTCAGTGTAGAACTTTGAGTTGGAGAAAGTTGAGAACTAGTCAGGCACCTTGGCTGATAAGGTAGCTCTGGTCCAACACATTTAAATATTCCTGTTCAATCCAAACTTTAAAATATTTGGTTATAGACCACTCTGGTGCACCAGTGTACTTTGGTTAATCCAGTCTAATAATTTATCTCCAAAAAGCATGCACCAGAAATGACTGGAAGAACAGACTTACTTTAGATAAGATCAGGCCTCTGTTGTTTTGTTGTTAAATATCAACAGATTACTCAATGGTAATAGATTCAAAGAGATGAGCATCGTTGTATGAATATTGCAAGAAGCCTATGGATCTCTTGGGGCCCTCCAGACTTAGTCTTGAGAATGACTCATTAAGTCAGTTTGCAGAGTTTAATTCACATACTCAGACAAGGCTTATGAATTCTTCTGTCCTTGAGAGGAAGAAAAAGCAGAGGATGGCATTGGCTGCCTGGGCTAATGAAACAAGGGAAGCAGCACAGCTGTCCCCAAGATCAGAGATCTGAGTGACAGAGTATGGTTTAGGCAAGGACTAGCATGTCTGCCTCCAATGGGCTTGTCCAGCAGTACTCAGAGCCTCTGGCAAGTATCAGGGTCACTCTGCTCCAAGTCATCTGTGGCTGGCTTACCAAACAGGTTGGAGTTTGGTAGAGAGTATCTGTGGATTTTTCCAGAGACCAGAATCTCAGAATAAGAAGATAATCTTCCCCAAATACCCTGGTAGTTTTGAGTCAATGGTGACATCTGGGAATTTTAACCCATTTCAAGGGGTCATGCTTTTGGTGTCCTTTGACCTTTATTCCTCTTGGAGTTGACGGGTATCATAAAGATGAGAATTTATTCATTATGGTCACTGAGAAAGTTCTTCAAATATTTACCAAGTTCTAGCCAGATGCGGTATCTCACGCTTGTAATCTCAGCACTTTGGGAGGCTGAGACAGGAGAATCACGAGTTCAAAGCCAACCTCAGCAACAGCGAGGCACTAAGCAACTCAGTGAAACCCTGTCTCTACATAAAACACAAAATAGGGCTGGGGATGTGGCTCAGTGGTCGAGTGCCCCTGAGTTCAATCCCTGGTACCAAAAAAAAAAAAATTTACCAAGTTTTTACCATATCTCAGAAATAGATGTAATATCTCTTTACATTTTTGCAGCCTTTTGAATAAAGTCTCTCAAAAGCACTGTCCCAGTGGTTTTCCAACTCTTTTCTTTGGTCCTTCAAAATCTTTGTTCAAATGACATCTTGGCTAGACCCCAACATATAGCATAGATAAAAGTGGAGCTGTGACTAAAGAGGGAGAAAGAGAGCACTCAGCCCACTGGATTTCTGTCCCCTCCCTCATCTGCCTCCTGGCAGCTGAGTCAGCCCCTGAGTCACCAATGAGCAATCCCTGCGTGGCCCTGAGCATCATCCCACTAAGTCCTCACAATCACCAGGTATGACTGTGAGGTCACCATTGTGCCCCAAGGGGATGGAACACAGCTGAAGAGGGGCGGTGTCCCTGCACTGCTGAAGTCCATTCAAGGAGGGTCTGTGTGACAGGAGTATAGAGGAAGGTTCTCATCCAGGGTCACCACAGGGATAAGGATTGGAATCTTGGTAGGATCTTTTCTAGAATATAGCATATAATAGAACTTGAATCTTTTAAGGTTTCCTGGGAGAAATTAGAATCACTGAGCACAGACTTATGCAGCTTATCTTCACAGTGGCTATGTGTACCACTCAGGATTCTGCTCTGAAGATTGATTCCTCAGGAGATGGTTCAGCCTGCCCCGATCTCCAGACTTCCCTAGTTCCTTTTGCTTTGCCAACTCAGGCATGAGTACTCGGAAGCTCCTCTTCCAGTCTGTACCCTAGGCTCAAGATCCAGCCTGTTCACTTAGCCTCTCATGCCGTGGCCAGGAGTAGAATGGCCACAGCCATCATGTGGACAGGTGCACTTGGTTCTTGAAGAAGGTTGAGCAGTTGCTCTTTGAGGTCTCATTCATTCTTGTCTCTGTATGTGTTGTATGCCAGATGCTTTAGTATTCAGGCCTCTGAAATGGGGATATGCATTGATCTATGTTAAGACTTATTGGAAGATAAAAGCTCCTAAAAAAAATTAGACAACAACAAGTTTTCCTAAATATATGTTGATCTTAGACCTAGAGAGTTGGAATGGCTGGCCTCCCACCTCAGAGACTGTACCACCATGGTCCATGAAATGCCACTGCTGCTCCTATTCTGAAATGGAAGGAAACCAAAACCCAAGCATCTTGTCTGACCTTGGCTAATGATTTTCAGATTGAGTGTGGATGCAAAAGGGATGGGAGATGTTCTTTTATGAAGTCATGGGATGGGGAGAAAAGGAGCTGAGTTCATTTTCTAACCTTGATTTCTCTGATGACTCACCCAGTGGGTTGGGAGCAACTTGCTGAGTTCTAGAGTCTCCATGTCTACCACAAAGGTGGGTAATAGTATTCTTGCCCAATCAATGGGAGGATGGGGGAGTGTCTTAGTCCATCAGAGCTGCTATAAGAAAATACCATAGACTTGGTGGCCTATGAACAGAAATTCACTTCTCATAAGTCTGGAGGCTGGACGTTCAAGATCAAGGTGCTAGAAGGCTAAGGGTCTAGTGAAGGCCCACTTTCTGGTTCATGGATGACACTTTCTTGTTTGTCCTCATGTAGTGAAGTGGGATAGCTAGTCATTATGGGCACTCATGCCACATGGGGTCTCTGTGTCTGTGATCTGATCACCTCCTAAAGGCCTAATATCATCTCCTAACATCATCATATTGGTGATTTTCATCGTATGAATTTGGGTAGTGGAGACACAAACATTCAGAACACACCAGGGAGAATTCCAAGAACTGCATTAAGAAAGCGACTGTACAGGGAAGTAACTCATCCTTCAAGGCCAATGCAATCTTAATAATCTTTTGAAAATTTGTCCTGGTTTTAGAATTAACTCCAAGGAATTTAAATTTGCTCAGAGTTAAAACAAGAGAAAAAGGAATGTTGCTTTTGTCTGGAATTTCAGTATTTTCTTTGCAAGACCAGCAATGCGAAAAAATGGCCCCAAAGAACAGTGGTAGCCTATCTTTGGAATGGAAGCACTTAAATTTTGTCTAATGGTGGCAATTTCTAGGAGTCATTGGGAAATGCAGCAGCTAATGAACATGGCCCTGTACTGTCAGACCCCTATTGGAATATTCACTATTCTCTTTTGTGTACTTATAAGCTGAGGGAATTACAGAAATATGTTTCAGGAGCCTGTTGGTGATAGGAGTAGAGATATAAAAACTTTCTTTTTCAGCTGGATGATCCTATCAGCCCAAATGTATGCCATCCCTGGGTTAAAAGGGCTATGGATTCCCAGCATGTTCTGACCTGGGACTGAGCTCTGCAGGACTATGCAAGGCTTTCTTTCCCAATTCCATCCTCTCCTGGGACTTTTGTGGCCTCTATTCCACATGTGGTTTACAGGTGTTCAGGTCTGCAGGCAGACACACATCTACTGATCTGGACCAGAGGACAAAAGACATAGGGCGAAGAACAATAGCCGCTCACCTCTCCCTTCTCTTTCCTTTTATATTTAGTGTTTCTAAGAAGTGAGGGGAGGTTGTTCTAGCTGGGGTAAAGGGCTTAGGTATGCTACTTCTTAAACCATATTTTGGGGCATTCTGTTCCACATTCTTGATGGTTTCCATTTATGTTGACATATTGAAGATCCTGAATGTCCCAAAGTAAAAGGCTGCTTGTCTGTTTATCCCAGTGGTTCCCAGTGAAACTAGAGTACTAGTATTCTACAAGTCACAGTGCACAGTGTTGCTCACCTGGATTGACCTGGATATTTTGAGTAAAGTTTTCACACAGCCAGGTAAAGAGTCTGGTGTGTTTTCAATATCTAGTTTTGTGACCTTGAGCAAATTACCTAACTATTACATGCCTCTGTTTCTTCATCTGGAAAAGGGGATAATAGAAAGAATCTACTTAGTAGAGTTGTCATGAAGATGAACTGCTTTAGTCACACTGTTAGTACAGTTTCTGAAACATAATACATTCTATATCAGTGAAAGCATCAATTATTGGCTGAAAGCTTTTACCAGCATGCTAAGTGTTGCTACTGTCTTCTCTTTGTGTTATAGAGCCTGTGATAGGATAAGAATCTCACCATGGGTGAAAGATCACAAAGCAGCTTTGTTTTATTTAATCCTCACAGTAGTCTTACAAAGAAGGTGTGATTGTCCCTGATTTACAGAGGAGGAAGATGAAGGCTCCCTGAGTGGTAAAGAGACCCACCTGAGTCATGCAATGAGTGCAATAGTGAGACCCAGGCCTACTGCTCCAAACCCTGCTGTCCCTGGGTGTCTTTGTAGAGCTGCCTTTGAACTAGCCCTTGATGGGGACCTAAAGACATAAGCCTTGTCCTGGCTCTGGTAGGGGTACTTTCCACATGGATCCTCCTTCTGTGGTCAAGAGAATCCTGCCAGGTCCTAATTCCACCTCCCTGGGTCCTTTCCTTTGTGCAGGTGACTTCTCTGACCTTTAGTCTTCTGCATTGTAAAGTAAAGATAGTTATATGCATTTCTCATGAGGAGAGTGAGGCTTAATGACATAAACGTGCAAGGTTCAAGTGCAAAGCCTGGCGCAGATTAGTGCTCCACAAATCATAGCTCACAATGACCTTGTACATCAGGCTTTGTGCTAGGGTGCTTTCCATGGGTGATGTCCTGTAATCTTCATATCATCACCAGGTGGATACTCTTCATTTTTAAGATGAGGAAACAGAGGCTCTGTGGGATTAGGTGACTTGGCCAAAGTCAAATAATTACAGATTATGATACTGGTATTTGAACTCTGGCAAATTTAGCCTATGGAAATACTTTTTGTCTTGCTCTTCTATAGAGTCGCATGCTCAGATGCATGCAGAATTTGTGTGTGGCCATTTTCTGTGGTCAGTAGGGCCCTCCAGCATTGGGCATTTTAGTCATATCTGTGTTGGACAGTGTTATCATCTGGGCTTGTAGACAGCATTTCTGACCCAGGAGAATATAGCAGAAATGGAATTCTGTTTTGCCAGGAAGGACGCGCCAACTGCACTGTTGGTCTGGTAACTCTAAACAGAGGCTGGTCCATTCCTGTGTACATGCTTGGTTGGGGTAGGGCTGCCCACACACAGGATCTAGCTCCCCCAATGAGTCTGTTTAAGTGTTTAACAAAGTGACCAAAAGAGACACTTTCCTGCAAGGTACACTGAGAAAGTTCCCAGCTTGTCTTCCAGCTGACTGGGGGAAGAAACCCAGTGCCTCATGGGACAAAGTAAGAACACATATGAATGCATTCTTAAACTGAATTTTCTGGAGAAACTTTAGTTAACAGTTTTAAAACTCTGTGTGCCCTTCAATATGAGGGACAAGAGCAAAACAAATGACCCAAGGTACCAGCTACAGGACACTTGAACAAGAAGGAGGGGAGGAAAAAGAGAGTCCAAGATTACTAACGTGCTTTGCCTACTAAATTGACTTTCAGAATCAAGGGTAAGAACTAAGGTGGCTTAATAAGAGCTTATTGATTTGGATGTGCTGAGCAATTGAAATGTTTTTGTTTTCTAGTCATGAAAGTGCACTAGGCTAGGCTTGATTGGGTTTGAACTTGCTCAGTGGTGCGTCACTTGGTGCTGGCCCATGTCTGTAAAGCCCCTCAGTTCAGTAACGAGGGTTGAGGCAGCACTCTTAATTTGAAAGATCTTCAGGTTCCACTCTTTAATTAAAGCACTTTCCCCATGATTTCCCTGTTTTACCTTCCTTGACCCAGGATCCTAGGCAGAATCCCGGTCAGGGAGGAGTTTATATCTAAGGTCGCCAGCATAAGCATGTGTCCAAGATTTGGGTGGCCCACGGGGATGGACAAGGGGGATGGGGTTGAAGGCAGAGCCAGGGTAAATAGGGGAATGGGGATCCCTTATTCCATCATCTGCTCAGCATATTGAACACTGACTGTAGGCCAGGAGATTCAAGGCATGGGTGAGAGATCAACAAGGTCAACTAAAAATGCAGTCACGTCACAGACACTGAAGTGAGGGAGCAGCAGGTGCACTGAGATGATTGGGAGCCAAAGACCTGCATTGATGACAGTGTTCCTATAATTGCCCACTCGCCAAGTTAGTAGGAAAAGCACTTTCTTTTTCCTCTCCCTCCCAACCTAGCATCTATCAATTGAGCCTCCAGGAAATTTATTTAACCTTTGTCCCTTGGATGCAAGGGTGAAACCCATAACTTCATTTTCTTCATTTTTCTTTCATTTTTTCTTCATTTTTCTTTCTGGACAGAAGGAGGGAGACCAGCTCTTCTGGACCCATTCCCTCTGAAATGGCTCTTTCTGCATCTTTGATTGGCTTTTTCCTTCAAAGGTACTAAGCCCATGATTTCAGGGCTAGCACCACCTGGCAAAGGTGAATCTGGATAGTGAGGTTCTAAGTGCTTGACAGGACTGGTCCCACAGAAAGCAGGATAGCCTGAAGGGTTCAGCTGTGTAAAGAACCCTTCCTGGTGCATAGTGTTTCAGGAAAAACTGGAAACAAATAGCCCTGAGAAGCAAGGCAGGAAATCCAAGGCAGACATTTACTCATTACTCATTCCCTTAGTCACCAAATATTTCTTACATATACCTCAATCCAAAAAGCATGGTTTCTGGAGCCAGACTGTCTGATTTCAAATTCTGGCTATTTTATTTACTCTCTTTGCAACCTTAAGCAATTACTGAATTATACTCTGTGCCTCAGTTTCTTCATCTATAAAATGGGAATAATTAGTTGTATTAAAAAGAGGTTGTTATGAAGACTTAAAGAGACCAAGAGCCATACGTATTTATTACTAGTTATTGTTTTGTTCATTGATTCCTTTTTGCCCTTAGTCTGTAGGGTGGCATGGGCCTGGTGTTGGGTATACAGCCAGTAGAGGCAGGCAGAGGCCCGGAGGTAACCAAACTAATGTTCCAGCAAAAGATCCAGGTTACAAAGAGCAACCAAGTGAGGACATCATATACTTTAAGATAGTGATAAGCACCTGGTCACAAAAGAGGATGACAGGAAACAAGTGATTGTTCTGAGGACCTATACCTAGAGAGGACAAGGGAAGAGGGACAACTGGCAATCCACATGAAGATGGTTCTGTCGGGAAACGATCTGTCAGGTCTTTGGGATTTACAAAAATAAAATGGAAATGGAGAAAATACTCCTTGAGTTTTCAAGAGAGGCCAGCAGAATGAGCAGCCCCAAAATACATACAGCTAAATCAAGATTGATGCTGGGGCCAAATAAGCTTCAAGATAATTACTTCTCCTGGTAGCAAATCATTATGGCTCACAAATGAATTGTCTTTTCATGTTTTCAGTCGCAAATGTCCTTGCTAGATGGATTCACCCTCCTTTGCACCTCACTTCCTTCACCTGATCCCCACACCTCTCCTTGAATTGAAATTAAGGACCATTCATTTGGAAAAACCTATTAACTCCCTGCTTGTAGATGGCTTACTTTCCACTCAGCCTGGATGGGTTCCTCCTCCTCCTGAGTCTCTGCTGTCTCCATTAGTGTCCCTTTTGGGCCCATGGTTGAGGCAGCAACGTTCAGGAATATTCCATTGGCTCTTGTACTCTTCCTAGTTCCTGTGTTTAGGCAGGACATGGGAACCTAAGGGATGTGCATCCCTGCTGGGCTGAGGCAGAGGATCCTCTGAATGCTGATTCAGTCTTCTGAAGGTGCAGTGCAAGATGGCTGAGCTTCCGTCCACCTGGGCCCTGGAGTGGGCAGTGGAGTGGAGCTCTCCCTGTTTCTTCATGGGTTCCTAACTTCCTGGTTCCTCAGGGGCCTCATGACTGACTCCTCCTATATTTTGTAGGTGATTGTAAAACCTCTTTAAGAAATGAGTTATTCAGTCATGGATTGGTCTGTTCCCAAACAGTTTTCTCTGTTTTATTATTTTAATTAATTTTTTTCCATTTGTAAAAGTACTTCTGTAGGGGCTGAAGTTATGGCTCAGTGGTAGCGTGCTCGCCTAGCATGTGTGAGGCACTGGGTTTGATCCTCAGCACCACATAAAAATAAAATGAAGATATTCTGTCAACCTACAACTAAAAAATAAAAAATAAAAATTTAAAAAAAGTACTTCTGTAACCTCTGTCTGTCTTGGTCACTCTTTTGGTTTTATTTTCTTCAATGTATTTGCCATTCTCTGAAATTGTCATACTCATATATTTATGTATAATTTGTGTCTCCTTTACACTCCACTGAATCACCTGTGCCTAGAACAGTTCCTGACAAAAATAAGGTGCCTGATAAAGTGAAAAATAAATGAGTGAATGGATATGAGTCACCAGGGAGTACCTCACCCCCACCATTTCTTCTCCTGCCCCCTTCCCAGTGTTTGGGCTGTGTCAACTCATTGAGGCAATGGATTGTGTCATTAGGATGATGGACTTCAGAGCCAGACTCCCCAAGTTCATGTACAACTTACTACCCGAGTGACCTTGGATACACAAATCTCTGTGTGCCTCAGTTTCCTCATCTGTCAAATCAGGACAGCTACAGATCTTATTGCCTGGGCAGGTTAACATTCTCAGAAAAGTGTTTCATTGATAGTAAGAACCATTACTATTTCTACCAAGTGTTGGGAAAGAACACTGGCTTGTCGCCTCTCTGGACCTTCAGTAACCTGGGCACCTGACCTCACTGCTCACCTGAGGTTCACTGGGGTCCACTCAACAGGAAGGTTTGACCACACCATCCCCAGCCCTTAAGCCCAGAAGATGTGGGCTCCCAAGCCTATAGGAGGGGTCCCAAGGAGAGTGGCCACCCAGACTGGGGACAAGCCTCTGTCCTCACCACAGCCCTTCAGGAATATTCCCATATTTTTATTAAACACCAGTGTGTGCTGGCCAGATGAGTGACACTTCCAGTGATGGGGCTTTGCTCTGCTTCTCGGGGCACAGAGAACTTGTTCAATTATGTGTCACCCCTGTGATGAGTCCAATCACAGGCACATGCATTAGCTTCTGATTATAGCCTTGCTGTGCTCATCTCGACAGGAAAGAAATGAGTTTACCTCATGTCACCCCTGTAGTCTGCTAGCAGCCTTGGCTTTGGAGAACAGCATCTTTCATATTGCCATGTTTTTCTAAGGAGGAAACGTTCTTTTGGTGGCCAGTCCTGGGAGTCTGGAGGTGAACTCTAGTTGATTCCTTAGAGTGATGGTTGCCCCTAGGGGCTTGTGGGAAACTGACTAGGCTTCGGGACTCCCCCTTGACTGCTGCAGAGAGCAGAGCCCTGTATCCACAGTCTTTGGGTTTTGCCTCATGGAGGTCCTTCGTAAATCACTGAGTCTGCCTCGGCCTCCCCTTCTGTCTGTGGAACAGGTGTTGTAAGGCAGTTATTGCACAGAGTGGGTGTGAGATGGAAAGAGTTCATATGCAAAGCACTCAGCACCGTGCCTGGGATATGGTAAGTACTACATATGGGTCTTCTAATTATCAAAATAATTTAAAAATAGTTTTGTTATTGTTATGAAAGGAGCAGAGCCTGGAGTTCAGATAGTAGCTGTGTGACCTTGGATGTATCACATCAGCCCTGTAGGCCACTTGTGAAATGAGAGAAAAGTGGATCATCCCTTAGGGTGGCTGTGAGACTTTCAGTGAGTTGGACCTCAAAAAGCATCTAGACAGCTGGGCAGGGAGGGAGAGGGCTGTGGTTGGTAACCACATTTGACTGTTGCTAGTGAGGCCCATCCTACACCCAAGGGGGAGGTGGGTTGCTGGGTGGCCCAGAGAGGCTGGGGTGGGGCGAGTGGAGTACCCATGGTGGTTGATATTAAGGACAGAAGTCTTGCTTTCCATTTGGGACAGTGAGCGTCTTTAGAGGAGTTATCTCTAACCTTATCAAATTCCATGGAATCCTGGGACTGTCTAGGGAGGGGGTGGGAATTATGTTGGTGGGGTCCTGGGCAACTTTCAAAGCTCTCAGACTGGGCTGATAAATCCAGGCACGAAGGACTGAAATTCCTGAGGGAGGGTAGCACTCTTTCTCTCGCAGACTCATCCTCTCCACTAAGACCCCCATCCTCTACTGCTTCTCCCACACTAAGCCACCCTCCCCCTCCCTCTCCCCCTCGCAGTCACAATCATTTTAGAGCCAAGGGGTCTGGGGGGACCCTATCCAAAGAAGTGTGACCACAAGTCCAGGAAAGGCTTTTCTCTTGACCTAGAGAAGACAAGATTCCATGGACCTTTTCTGAGAAATAAACAAACCAACCTTTCCTCAATCAATTCCTTGAAGTTATTTGCTGTTTGATTTTTAAAGTCAACACATTTTCTGTCCCCACTTAATTCCTGGTGGCAATATCAACTTGCTTAGGAGAGCCCCTATACAAAGCGGGCAGGGAGGTTCTAGAAAGTTCTGGACTCTTTTTTTTTTTTTTTTAAATTTTTTTTAGTTATACATGGACACAGTGTCTTTATTTTTGTTTTACTTATTTTTTTTATGTGGTGCTGAGGATCGAACCCAGTGCCTCACACGTGCAAGGCAAACGCTCTGCCACTGAGCCACAACCTCAGCCCAGTTCTGGACTCTTGATCTGATTTCAGATTCAAAGACTGAGTAGGGTGAAACCTCTGGCCCTTTCTGGTCTTCCTGGGCCTGCAGGGACATGAGACATCTCTGGAAAGCTTCATTCTCCAGGGAGCCTACTAGGCCTTTTTGAGGTTCGGGACTCAAGGTTGCCGGATCATTCTTGGCCCTCTGAGGTCACAGCCTCAGCCCAACCCAGTGGCTACACTAACAGCCCCTGCTCCCAAGACTACTATGTTTGAGGGACCTGGTACTAGATCTATGAGGGACATGCCCTTCAGAAATTTGGGCAAAATAGGCAAATGGCTATGTTTCTCCACAGTGAAAGTGAATGGGGACGGGGTGGTGGGGGAGAGCCAGATAGGGACAGAGGAACATGTAAACAGATGGAGAAACAGAGGAAGAAGAGTCAGGAAACAAGACAGACAAATTCACAGAAGGGAAAGTAGAAAATCATCATCATGACACATCTCATTCAACCCTTGTGACAATCCTGTAAAGTGAGCTCAACTCTCAACTTCATTTTATAGTTAAAAAAAAAAAGACCTGGACATTCAGAAAGGTATAGGATCTTATCTAAGGTCACACAGCAGCCAGGCGTGGTGTCACACACCTGTAATCACAGCAGCTGGAGTGACTGAGACAGGAGGATGGCAAGATCAAGGCCAGCCTCAGCAATTTAGTGAGGCTTGAAGCAACTTAGAGAGACCGTGTCTCAAAATTCAAAAAATCAAAAAAAATAAAAGTACAATGTAGCTTGGTAGTAAAGCATCCCTGGGTTCAATCCCCAGTATCAAAGATAAGGTCACACAGCTTTTGTGAGGGAGTCAGGCTGGAACCCAGGTCCATTTAACTTGACCTGCAAAGCTCCTGCTTAGCCCCTGGTATATCCTCAGACACCATGACCCTGAGTCCTCAAGTGTAATCGAGCATCTCTGAGTCTCCTGCATGCTGACATGAGAGGCACAAGATATGTTTGTGGCGAGACCTCAGGGAAGGCAGGTGAGTGAATGCTGGGCCTCTCTCTCTTGATTTCTGTTAAGATGCTCTAAACTGCAGGTTACGCAAAAGCATTTTCCCCAGAAGGTCAGGAGCTGCTGGTATGCGTATAGCTGCTGTGTCACGTCAAGGCTGACATCTAGTCTAGACTCGCTCACTCTTTGACAGATGGGCAGCCTTAGACTTTGGGTGCATTTCAACGCAGAAAATAAAGGGGAAGGGCTGCATTAGGGTAAGTTCCTCCCTCCCCATTCTTACCAGACTTCTTCTCCTGCAGAATGTGTGGCATGACCATGCAGATCTTCAGCTTCAGGGGAGGCTGGAAGGTGATCATTGGGCTTTCCAGCCTCTACAGCAGGCAGGCTGGGAGTTCCCCAAGGATGAGCCAAACAACTGTGTCTGTCATATTCCAACAAACCAGCCTAAGCCCAAATTCAGCAGTAACTTGGGTGGAGGGAAGTGTCATATTATCTTGGACATTATAGACATGCCCTTGATTTTAGACACTATTCTGAGTTAACCCAGGGAGGGGGCAGAAGGCAGAGAAATCAGCTCTGTCCCACCCTGGCGTTTCTGGAGGGGGGACGAATGCAGTCCCATCTGTCATGTCTAGAAACCAAGGCTGGCGTCTCCCGGCTCAGTTCTTGCTTTTCCTGCCGCTGACTGCTCAGCTTCTCTCCCAGGGGAGGCAGCAGATCAGATCAGCAAAGGAGCAGAGAGGTTGAGAAGGGGGTGGAGGAAGAATAATATGGATTTGACAGAATTTTTAAAAATATCATTTTATTGATTTGGAAGAGACACGAGGGATTAAATGGAAGAGATGGGCTTTGATAAGAGACTCAGCTGAGATGGGCATTGGAGTCTGCCTGTGCTTTGATCAAAGCGTCTATAGACCAGTGTTTCTCAACTGGTTTTCATTATTGCTCACTTATGGGGCCTTTGTAAACATTTATTTCCTAATCATCCCCCAGTGAGGTTTGACTTCCATGTGTGCATTCTATGTTTACGTGTGTCATGTGTATTTGTGCTTCTACATAAAATAAGGAAGTATTGTTTCATTCTCCAAATACCAATTTCTGCCTGTGTAGAGGAGATACTGCCCCACTGAGAATGTATGCATTAGACACAGCCCTGGGGGCATGTCTGGTCTCCCTTGGGGAGAACGAGAGCTTGCTGCATCCTCTCAGCTCAAACTTCCGTGGAGAAGCAGGGCTGAGAGGTGTCCCACACTTCTTGAGCACCTGCTACATGCCAGACAACAAGCCTGGAGCTTTAGACTTAGGTGCTCACCTGCTACTCATGGCATCGGAGCTGGGATCCCATTTCATAAATGAGGTCATGGAGATTCGAGGTTTGTCCCTCCTTGAACAACCCCACCTTGTCCAGATGAATGAGCTAACACTGTTCCTAGGATGGAGTGTGCAAGTGTCAGAGCTGGTGGCCTGAGGAGAAGCA